>CM076583.1:888978245-889275839 GCA_034641835.2 Pinus albicaulis | reverse complement strand
CTTAAAACTGACTTCTGGATTGAAATTTATGCTTAAGTGAAGTAAAAAGTCCCCTATATCCTCAAGCTTCCCCTATTTCCCATGTTTCCCTTAAACTTTATGTTTAAAGTTTAATATTTTCTTTAAAAAATCCCTTTTTCCTCCCTTCAATTATAAAATTGCATTATAAAATTATTTAAAATAAAAAATGTGATTTTAACTTAACCACTTCCCCTCCATGTCATAGAAATTTATAATAAAAGTTTTATATCCCTGCCATTCTAACCACTTCCCTGCCATACTGTGAAAACTTTGTAATAAAACTTTATAACAAAGTTTTGTATTATAAAAACCCTGCCACCTTAAGTCCCTTTCCATCACAATCACAATTTTTTGATTGTGTGCCCCAATTGGCCCATCGCCCAAACCTCCAATGCGATTGTGTTGAGAGACTCCCGATATATAACCCCGATGGAAACCCTCTGATGTATATCCCAACCGTTGATCCGATCGACGATCGGACGGCCCGTATGCAATCGCTCCATCGCAATCGGTGCCTCCGATTGTCCCCCTCTGATTGACCCCTCCCGATTAAAACTGCATCGTCGATCTGCCCCCGCCGATCAGACGGCCCACGGTTCATCGCCTCCTCCCAATCGCATCGGCGAATTTTGTTATGCAATGCACCCGCTCCCTCGCCTGATTCTAATTGCGATTGTATTTCCTGGTCCCACCATGCAATATTCTCTGCCCATTCATTTCAAAAATCCCTTTTCCTATGTAAAGTGTAAAAAAAATTTATTTTTTTATTACAAAGGCCACTTCCCCCCAATCGCATGGGACGTTTTGGTTTCGATCGCCAATTGCAATGGCATTGTCGCATAACATATTACAATGATTATATTGTATATTTCCCAACCCCAATCCCGATTGCGATGATACCATTGCAAGCATGAATTGCAATGTTTTATTATATTATATCCCTCTGCTCCGCCCATTCTGATTGCGATTATAATGTGGACACCACTGTTACACCATTTTTTGGTCATCTAACCTTTCATCATTAGATGGACCCAAGTACACCATGTAAGACCAGTTTTACCCCAAGTAAAAAGCTTGCTTTCATATGTTAAATTAAAACCCCAAAAATATATAATAAACCTATATTTGTTTGATTTTCCTCAAGGAATAATTAATTAAACCATAATTTAATTATTATTCCCAGTCATGTTTAACCCAAAAACAAAGAAATTAATGAGATAAACCCATAGTTATTTTATTATTTTCTAGGAATAATTATTTAAATAATATTCCTTGTTAAATATGACCAAATCAACCACCATTAATCAAATAAATCATTATTTATTTGATTATATCCCAACCACTTCCTTAAAAAGATAAATAAATCATTTATTTATTTATTCTTCACTAATCAAGGGATTTGACCCAAGTCAAACACCCTTTCCCTCCAACAAATATAATAAAATATTCCATAAAGGTGGATCTAGATTTGGTTAACATTATTTTAATCATGCACCAAGATCTAGAATGACCCAATATTTTGTTATAAATAGGAGGGTTTTCCCTATCATTCTTCACCTTTTGTTGCCTACTAGATCACTCTAGATCTATACACTTGGTCTCATTTCTATCATTTGCTCCCATTGAGCTCTATTTTCTGCATTGGGTTTTCTACACCTACAAGAGAGAGAAAGCTTAGATCTGAAGTGCTGAGGACTACAAAGAACCCATCCCATTGAGGAGAGCTAGATACACCTTCTTGTTTTCCTCCCAGGTGCCCTGTAATATAAAAATTCTTTCAAAAAAATTGTGTTCTTGTCTTGTCTGTTGGATGCATGGAGCAAACCCTTTATTTTACTGCTTAATGTCTTTCCATTTATAGATCTGGTTGTTGCAGCATTTTTATTACTAACCGCAGATCTGAAGATATTTGGCAGCCACTATTTTTGTTAGGGCTATTAGTTATGCGTAGCTAAAGTGGTCCTTTTTCGTACACTTCGACGAAGGATTCATACTAACAAATGGCGACTCCACACGGGTTTTAAATTACGACCGCTGTCGTTTTTCATATTCCTGCATATCCGGCTACTTCAGGCCCTAGGGCTTCTTTTCAGCTGCTTAGTTTTCCTCTTTTTATGTCATTTTTCTCACATAAAACCCTAAAAACTTAAAATTTCTAACTTACGTGTGTTTCTGGCCCTATTCTTTGGCAATTGGCGACACCGGCCGCAAGCGAGGCAATGACTTTTACGAAAATGCGCGGCCAGAGACAACCGGGAACGGGGTCCGCACTTTGGCCCTAAACTGCGGCTTGGACCTCCGAGATTTAAAACACGACTGTTTTCTGCGACAAGAACGGATCAGGTGGCTCTGACTTGCCTTTCCAAACATTTTTATATTTTTAAGGTTACTGTGCCGGCTTACGTCGAAATTTCCCGGCCTCTGTCTCAGCCCGCCTTGACCAAGATCTGATCTGTTTTTACTCATCTAAGTGGGAACCCAGCCCCTTAGGGCTTTAGTACCCTCCACTTTTGTGGAAGAGTTTTAGCTGTTTCAGCCGTCGGTTTCAGAGCTTCAGCCCCCTCTTTTCCAGATCTGTTACCTCCCTTTCAGATCCATTGAAATCAGCCTCTTTTCCTTTCAAATCACCTCTTGTCGTTTTGTTTGGACCTCCTTTGACGGCCTCCGCCTCAACCCCTCCGGTTTTGCTGATTTCCTTCCTTTTTCCAGCCACCTTGCCTCTGTCTCTTGGCTGTGATCTGCACCTCTTTTCTGCAGCCTTATCCTCCAGATCCCTGTCCCTTACGACCCTAGATCTATCGAGCCCTTTTTATGTGTGTTTTGATTAGATTTTTTCCCGCTGTTAGAGTAGTTTTGAGAGGCCCGCCTCTTTGGGTTAGATTGATGCATTGTTAGCTGTTAAAAATTCTGTCTTTTCAGCAATCTATATTGTCCTATGCAGATTTCTTTTCAGTTACGCAGCACACTTTTTCTTGCTCTCAAAACGGAAAGGGTTTAAAAATTAAAATTAACGCACGCCACACACTGACCCTAAGTGAAGAAGCGCCTGGTTAACACCGCCTGGCAAAGACTCTAAAATCAATTGTCACTGCACCTTATCTGCCCTTGACCTTTCTTGATTCTGTCCCTTTCTGCCTTTGTCGGTTTCCTTCTTCTTGTCATCATTGCGCCCCCAAGGCGCCTTTCCCGGAGACTTCTTGGCCTTCACCCTCAGTTTCCGGTTGATCGACCTGCTCCGCACCGCCGTCGTCGAGCCAGTCCACCTTCGAGTCCGCACTCCGACTCCTCCCCTGATTCATCGGGTCCTCCTTCTCCTCTTGGTTCTCCACACTTGCCACCATGTACGGTCCGGGGCCTAACGCTAGCGGTTCTCCACATTTAATGCATTCCCTACTACCTGACGGAACATCACAGGAACTACACGGCCACCTGTCTTTGCCGTACATTGCAGGCCTCAGCCTCCCCGATTTCCATCAGTTGATCAATGACCCCATTCACCACAATGCTAACTGGCCCGCTATGCCAACCAAGCTCCCCTCAGACATCCCCAAGTTTGAGGGCCTTAATGGAGAAGATCCAACCAACCATGTCCGATCTTTCCACATGTGGTGTTCCTCCAATTCCATTACCGATGACTCCATCCGTCTTCGTTTGTTCCAACGCACGCTTACCAGCGAAGCTTCTAAATGGTATGTTAAACAAGCCACCTCTACCCATACCACCTTTGAGACTCTTGCCCAAGCCTTTTTGTCGTACTTCCATCTCCCTCTCTGATACGATACTGGCACGGAGCTCTTGACTTCCTTTAAGCAAGCCTCTTCAACACGCCTTTCCGCCCATGTTCAGGAATGGCGACGAAGACAGAGCTTATGTCGAGCCCCTCCCTTCGAAGATCGGGTTTACATGGACTGGTTCCTGCGCACCCTTCCTGCTCCCATCGGCAAAGATGTCGCCTCCCATTTTCCTCAAACTGAAGAAGCCGCCCTCCAAATAGCTTTGAAATATGACCTGATCTACGCTCAATCTGGTTATGTTTATACCGTTCTTCCTGACATCCCCAGGCCCGGTGGCGCTAACGCCCCGGGGCATCTCATTCCGCCGACGGTATCGTTGGATCCCTTTCCCATCCGCCTGCTCAACCTCCTATGGGCTACGATTTTTCTCCTGGAGGGGCCAGCACCTCTAGCACTCTCCCCCCTCCCGGTAGCATGTATCCAGGATACGGCATGCCTCCTTTTGCCCAACCTCCTGCTTACCTCAATGCTACCCAACCTCATCATTACCCTTATCCGCAGTCTGGTATGCCAGCTCCTCCAGCATATGCGCTTCCACCTCCCTTGCCTTCTCAACCCCCGCAACAGCACCTACCACCCCCTCCGGGGCAGGTATTTGCACAGCAGGGCGCGACTAACCCCCTTCTTCTCAAAGAAGGCGGAGAGGCAACCAAAACCAATCTGCCCCTGGTACCCGAGGACCCAATTCCGGTGTGGACCCTAACACTGGCAACCAGCAACAGGGCAGTCAGCCCAAGCCGGACAGGCCGCTTCGCACAAACAAGCCCTGTTCGTGTTGCGGTGTTTATGGTCATTACACCCACGATTGTCCCCTCTTACCCCAGATGCGGCAGATGTGGGAGTCTCAAGCCACATTGCGCGGACAACATGCCTCCCCTCATGCTCCACCTAATGTGGCCACCACCCAGCCAGCTGTGTTTACTGATCCTTTCCCTCAGCAAGGATTCGTGGCTACCCAACCACCTGACAACCAGGTAGCTGCCCCCCCTTCCCTTTCTGGTTCCTCTGATTACCAAATCCTTATGATGAATTCCGATCCCAACCCCTCCGTCGATCTTCACCTTCAAACTCTGTCTCGCCAGTACCCCAAGCCTCCTGCTCCCGAGCCTCCCTCTTCAGGTTCTACAGAGCCTCTTTCGACATCCAGTGGCCCCTTACACATCCCTCAACCCAAAGTTGAGGTTCATCCAAAGATTCCAAAGGGACCACTACGCCGAAATGCTGCTTCCAGCCGAGCCGCTCAGTCGTATAGCATAGTAGATGATTTCGCACCAATCATGACCATTCCACCACTTTGGAACTCCTCCCGATCGTGCCCTTCAAAGAAAATCTACTATCCGCCGTAGAGCGGCAGTCTGCGGCAAACCAAATGATTGTTTTAAACGCCACTCGTCGGATCACCCTCCTCCTCTTCGATCGCCTTCCAAATCTCGGTCAGATACGAACGCCATACGTTTCCGGTGTAATTGACGAGGGGGCATCCACCTGCGTGATGTCCGCTTCGGTTTGGAAGCAACTCGGATCCCCTGAGCTGGCCCCTTCCACGATCACCCTTAGAGCATGGGACAGTCATGCCTCCCAGCCCATTGGCTTGTTTCGTAATTGCCCTATCACCCTCGCCGGTAAGACTGTTTGCGTTGACGTCGAAGTCATTGCCGCCCCACTCGACTACAACATTCTTTTGGGGCGGAGCTACACCTATGCTATGTCTACTGTCCCATCCGCGGTCTTTCGCAAGATGTCTTTCCCCCATAATGGAAAGATAGTCACCATTGACCAGTTGACATATCATGAGCCTCCCTCTCAGACCCCCTCTGAGACCACCATCTCTTCTGTAGCCAACAAGAAAACCGTCGATTCCCTGACCAGTGTCTCCCCCGGCGTTTACAAGGACTCCTCCCTGCTTGGAACTTTTCCTTGTCTTCCCCCTCCTCCTATCCCTGATCCCAGCTTGTCAAATGTTTGCATGATGCAATCGTCTCAGGCCACCCTCAAACGGCCTGCTTCGGCTAGTCCGCAACCGCCCCTTTCGCAACCGCCCCTTCACCCTGTGACACACTCTAGCACTTCATCTCCATTCGTAGGACCTCCTCCTCTGGCCCTCCTCCTACGGTATGACATCCTGCAGACCCCTTTACCCCCGGCCCGGTTCCCCGGCCTTAACCATCTCGGAGCCGTCCTGCGGAGTCGTACCTGTTTCGGACGGATCCCCTTCACCGAAAGCTCCCCCTCCCGGAGTATATTTTGTCCCCGTCATGGCCACCCTCTCTCTCCCCAGCCTAACCTTGGGCATCTGGGTACGGTACCTTGATCCCCGGTACACCCTCCTGGTCACCCCAAACCCTACATGGCTTTGACAAAAAAAACTGCCCTCTCGCTATTTCGTTGCCTCTATGCCTACGGCACCTCTCACAAGCTCTCTCTGTCGTTGCGGCTCCTCAGTTCATCATTAAAGCCGCGTGAGGCACCAAAAGATAAGACCACCACGACTGACCCGCCCCCTCCCCAACCTGCCAAGCCCTGTGCCTTGTGCGATGTCGCCGATCATGCCACCCATGCTTGTCCCGAGTTGCCCCGTATCCAACCCATGGTTAAAGTCGCGTTCCCCGAATCTACGGCCCCTGAAGCCTCCTCTTCGTCCGTAACCAAGAACCCCAAGACTCTCCGCACCAACAAACCCTGCGCATTGTGAGGTGTCCATGGCCATTACTCCCACCGCTGTCCTCACCTAACGCATTATCGCGCCTCTTTAGAGGTCATTCGAGAGTACGAGGTTGAACAAAATCAATCTGCCTCTCCCATCCTCGCGCATTATGCTTCAGGCCAACCCGAGGATCCTCCCGCTCCCATTGTCATCCCTCCCCCCGATGTTCAGATGACAGAGTCCACCGCGACCATCCTTTACCTATCCTCCTCCGCGAGACACCTGGAGTCCAGCCCCCCTGCATCCTCCCCTGTCGTCTCGCCTGACCTCCTCTTTTCCACCCATACCCCGGATTCCTCCACCCATACTTCTGTGGACCTATGCAGCCCGAGTCCCTGCCATACTTCCGATCACCCTCATATACAACCCTCCAGCTTGTATGTGAGTCATCGTCCTCCTGCACCTTGCCCTCCCTCCCGCAGTTGTCGCTCGATGTCTCCTGTCCACTCACGCTGCCGTCCGTCTCCATCTTTTACTCATTTGTTGTCTTGTGACACCATTATGCAGGACCCTTCGTCCACACCCTTTATCGGTTACGCCGATGGTGCAATTCGTTACTCCCGGAATCTTGCCACGACAGGTTGGGCCATTTTCACCCCCTTGCATGCCCTTGTTCTCTCCAACGGGGTCTGCATTGGTCCTGCCACCAATAATCAGGCCAAATATGATGCAGTGCGTGGTCTCGTAGCCGATGCCCTCTTGTATTGCGTACTCCATCTGCACGTTCGTTTGGATTCCCTACTTCTTGTAATGCAACTGAATGGTGTTTATCGTGTGCATAACCCTGTGCTGTTTAGATGCTATTTACGAGTGAAACTCTTGATACGTGCATTTGAAACCATAACTTTCAACCATGTACCTCGAGAACAGAATCACTATGTAGATAGTATTGCAAACCAAGTTCTAGACTGGCATTTATCACATGCATTTCATTCAAGACAATAACATTCATAAAAAACCATAACGATGCATATCCATAATATGTGTCGCAAAACATGTGATTAGAGTCCATCTACTCTGATACATATGGCATGCCCACAGCATGTTACACAAACTCAAAAACTGGGGGCACCACCTGCCCCTACATACATCACTAGGGGCACCATACGCCCCTACATACATCCTAGGGGGCACCACATGCCCCACCCCTAATCACTATCTGGAGGATCCCGAGCCAATGGCTCTGCCCCTGCAGCCTGTAGATCGCGCATCGCCTGACCGGCTATCGCCATGCGCCGCATGACACCTCGCCACTCCGAGGGTACACCAACACATGGCTCTATGAACTGGTCGTCCAAGTCCTGCCACCCGCGCTCTGATACTCCGGTCGACAACCGTTCGCATCTACATCGGATATCCTCCAGCAGGGCAGCTGCATCCTCATTCTGCGCCGCTCTCGATCCTGTAGCTCCAGCTGCTGCCTGTCGTCCCATATATCCGGCCGGTTTCACCGGTGCTATATCTGCATACCAAAAGTACATGAATCAGTACCTTACTCTACTATTCAAAATACTTTAACATGCCCATACAAGAAGAGCAATCTGTCACTTACCATCGGGCCCCCAGACTCGACCAGGCGGAAGTGGCAGGTCCGGATCTCCACAATAACTCATCCCACTATAGGGATAGTCGTCTATGTACAAAGGCATCTGATCCCAATGGGCAAAAAACTCTGGTTGAAATACTCGCCCGACCGCCCCTCCTCCTCCTCTGCACAGTAGCCGTCCCCAATGGCGCATCCTGGGCTCTCTCGGGCCCCCATCTAGAAGCTGTACATGAGGCCTCAAGGTCGGGATCTTCTCAAAGAAGAAGGTGCACAACAAAGTCCCATATGCGCAGTCATGATTCACCTGCCGCCTGCATAGTGACAACTGTCGCTTTAGCGACACCAATAGCATTTGGGCCCACCCATAGTAGGTCCCACCCAATACACTTTCCACTAACATCATCTGCCCCCCAGTGATGTGATGGAACGCCTGGCTGCCCAGGATTCGCAGCACAGCTGCGGCCACTGCACGAGTTTCTAGCCTCTCTAGATCCCCAATCGGTATTCGAGTCCCCTTGACTTGCAGACCCTGTCGACCATGGCGTTCCACGAACTCCATGATATGTCGCCCCCGCGGCAACACTGGCTGTGTGTTTCCCACCATCCCCAGTGGCGGGAGACCGGTCAGGAAGTACACGTCCTGGACCGTCAGTTCAATCCTGTGCCCCTGCACCACAAAGATCTCCTGATCTGGATCCCAATAACTGATAATCCGGGCCAGTAACGGTTCCCCTGCTCTCATCAATGGGTTCTCCACAAACTTAAGAACCCCAAATTTGGCCAATACACGACGGACGCCCTGATCCGCCTGGATCTCTGTCCGAAGTGTCCCCAGATCTCTCTCTCTCCAGTTGACCCGTAACTCTGCCATACCTGCACAAACACATCATATTTGTCAGCGTTCAGATCGGGCAAACCATAACCAAACACCAAAACCCAGCTTCCATCCATAAAACAGCACCAAAACCCCCTCATCTCCCAGGTCACAGTTTTCTGCCATTTTCTGGACCAGGTCGCACTTTTTGCCCCCAAACCTGCGTCCTAGGTCGCACTTTTTGCCCCAAAAAGTGTGACCCGACCGTAGAGATGAAGGAGGGGCTGTTTCTGGAAGTTTGGGCCCTAAACTGAAAAAGTAATCCATCAAAATGCAAGAGAAAGGTTAGGCCTCCTACCTCCAACTGACGGATCTCGATTCCAACGGTCGGTTTGTCCGCTACGTTCGCCGCAAGATTTAGGGCCTTCTCTCCTCTTCACATTCACCACAGCAACAATAGCAAATGAATGCTTTTGGAGGGAAAACTGCCTTATTAAAAGAGAACCACTGTTTCTTCTTTCGACTGCTGCGACCACACCATAGCCCTGTTCGACGAACCGTCAACACCGCTGGAAAGCTCTCACCGAGCTCCCAAATGGGTTTCTGTTAGTTTTTGGTGATTTGATACTTCACCCGGACACATTTTGTCCCAGAAGGGTCACTTCACCGCTCCTTAAAATCAAATTTCCTCACTTACGACACTTGTACTTGGGGCACCATATTGCTCCCTTACTTGTCCATGTTCGTGTCGATTTTCGTCATGAGTTCCCATCTTGTACTCATGCTTCCATGGTCCCCCCTTGGGGCCTTTACTGTGTGGCACCACCATCGAGTCGCCCTTGTTTCGAGCATCCAAGTTGAGTCATCATTGCATCCATGGAGTCTATACCACGTCCCTTCGCACCTCACTATAGCCCTCCATCCTTCATTGCTTGGTCTCTCTCTTGTGTCGCACATTATGACCTCCAGTCTCACTGTCCCCTATCCCTCATGATCTTGTGTCAGTCACTGCCGCGTCATCCATGCCCTTTATGCTCTAACAAGGGAAGTCGTCCATTCGCTACTCAGTCCTTCCCATTTCCACTATCGTCATTAGTGTCAGTCTGTCCGTCGTTCTATTGTTTTCCCTCGTGCCTTAGTTGAGGATCTCTCATTGCCTCACCTATGGCGGACCTCCTTCTGTCGACATCAGCACATTCATTCCAGAAGCCAGGTCTAGAGGGCGGTGTACCTTGGTTCCAGCTTCCACTCTTGTTCGGTGCCTTGGATCAGGCAGGGGGATCTCTCATTTTCCTTTGACTTGATTGTTTCTCCAGCTCCTTTCAGCATGATCGAGATTCGTATACTTGACGGTCCAGTGACCCAGCAGCAGCTCTTGATGATTCCCGGGTATGTGTGAGATGTCTCAACCCTCATGAGGGGGTGGCCCTGCAGGTAGCCCCCCACATGCCCGGATGACCTCTTCTTTGCAGCCTTCGATGCCGCTCCAGATTTTGCTGATGTTGGCCTCAGCCACTTGCAGCACCTCTTTGATTTGCATGTATCAGTCAGATTTTGTGAGCCCTTCCCCATTTACAGGGGGCATTTGGGTTGTATCTATCTCATGTACTCAGATATTATTGTACTAGTCCTGGCTGTTATCCCAGGCACAACATGTATGTGAGACTCTTCATTGTATTCTTATCTGGCTCCTGCTTATGCCAGCTGTACTTTATGGTTCGGTCCCTTGTTTACTGGACACACTATTCTTTTGTACTTTGTCTCGGCCGGCATAGGTATGCCTCCCCCGCCACCTTCAGCACAGGTACCCTCTCATAAAAAGAGACTTGTTGCACCTGCGAGTCTCGTCTCCTCTGGGTCTAGTCCTTCAGCACACTATCTACCTCACCTTTCTCTCTCTGACTTCCCTTTTGTTGTCTAGTGATCGAGTTCTTACAACGTACTTCGGTCATATGATTTTCTCCTGACACTCGCACGCTGGGGGGCAATCTGTTACACCATTTTTTGGTCATCTAACCTATTATCATTAGATGGACCCAAGTACACCATGTAAGACCAGTTTTACCCTAAGTAAAACTGCTTTCACTATGTTAAAATAGGAAACCCCAAAAAGAAATATTAAACAAACCTATATTTGTTTGATTTTCCTCATGGAATAATTAATTAAACCATAATTTAATTATTATTCCCAGTCATGTTTAACCCAAAAACAAAGAAATTAATGAGATTAACCCTTATTTATCTTATTATTTTCTAGGAATAGTTATTTAAATCTTATTTAGATAATATTCCTTGTTAAATATGACCAAATCACCCACCATTAATCAAGTAAATCATTATTTATTTGATTATCTTCCAACCACTTCCTTAAAAAGATAAATAAATCATTTATTTATTTATTTTTCACTAATAAAGGGATTTGACCCAAGTCAAACACCCTTTCCCTCCGACAAATAATAATAAAATATTCCATAAAGGTGGATCTAGATTTGGTTAACATTATTTTAATCATGCACCAAGATCTAGAATGACCCAATATTTTGTTATAAATAGGAGGGTCCTTCCCCATCATTCCTCACCTTTTGTTGCCTACTAGATCACTCTGGATCTATACACTTGGTCCCATTTTTCACCATTTGCTCCCATTGAGCTCTATTTTCTGCATTAGGTTTTCTACACCTGCAAGAGAGAGAAAGCTTAGATCTGAAGTGCTGAGGACTACAAAGAACCCATCCCATTAAGGAGAGCTGGATACACCTTCTTGTTTTCCTCCCAGGTGCCCTGTAATACAAAATTCTTTCAAAAAATCGTGTTCTTGTCTTGTCTGTTGGATGCACGGAGCAAACCCTTTATTTTACTGCTTAATGTCTTTCCATTTATAGATCTGTTTGTTGCAGCATTTTTACTACTAATCGCAGATCTGAAGATGTTTGGCAGCCTCTATTGTTGTTAGGGATATTAGTTATGCGTAGCTAAAGTGGTTCTTTTTCGTACACCTCGACGAAGAATTCATACTAACACAGCCTAAGGCAGAGGTTCATACAACTACGCCGAAATGCTGCTTCTGGCAAAGCCACCCATTCGTATAGCATAGTCGATGATTTGGCACAGTCCCCTGCTGACATTTCAACGCTGGAACTCCTCCAGTGGTGCCCTTCACAATGAAAAGCTCTTCTGTCTGTCGTAGGCACTGTAGACCTTTCTGATGATCGATTGATTGTCTTTGATGTTGACCGGGTTGAACATCCTCCTCTCCCTGCTTTCGTTGCTTTCCAAATCCCAGTCAAGATCCGGAACGCTAATGTTTCTCAGTGCATTATTGATGAGGGGGCATCCACCTGTGTGATGTCCGCTTCAGTTTGGAAATAACTCAGATCTCCTGAGTTGGCCCCTTCCATGATCACTCTTCGAGCGTGGGATGGCCACGCCTCCAAGCCCATTGGCTTATTCCGTAATTGTCCTATCACTCTTGCGGGCAAGATAGTTTTTGTTGACGTAGAAGTCATAAACGCCCCCTTAGATTACAACATTATTTTGGTTTGTTGCTACACTTATGTGATGTTTGTTGTCCCTTCCGCAGTTCACCGCAAGATGTCCTTCCCCCATAACGGAAAGATAGTCACCATTGACCAGTTGACGTATTACGAGCCGAAGTCTCAGACCTCCCCTGAGTACACTATCTCTTCGGTGGCCAACAAGAAAACTGTCGACCCTTTGACCAGTGTCTCACCTGGCATCTACAAGGACTCCTCCTTGCTTGGTACTTTCCCTGGTTTTCCCCCTCCTATCTCTGATCCCAGCTCATCGAATGTTTGCATGATGCAATCATCTCGGGCTTCTCTCAAGAGGCCCGCCTTGGCTACTGAGCAACACCCTCGCCCTCCGCAGCCATCTCCTAGACCTTCGATGTAGCCTCTTGGACCTCCTCCTCCTATCCCTTCAGCTGGTACTCTTGATCCTATTTATCCTCCTGGGTCAGTTCCTCTAGGCCTTAACCATTTAGGAGCCATCCCACCTGGCCATTACCCCTCTAGTCAGATACCGTTCCTAATCCCTCCACCAGGCATCTATATGGCACCTGTCAATGCCACCCTCTCTCTTCCTAAATTGACCATTGGGTTCCCGGTTTGGTACCTTGATCCTCCAATCACCACCTCGCCAGGTCAACCTAAACCTTATCTTTCTTTGACCCCGGTTCAACTGGTCCCCCTGACTTCTCTCGTTGTCACAGTGACTCAACCACCTCAACAAGAACCACCTCCTATTGCGACCGCTACAGGTAAGAAGGGAAAAGCTCGCAAAAGGGCCTCAAAGGACAAAGTGGCCCCGACTGACCCTGTACCTCCTCCGCCTCCAAAGCCCTGCGCTTTGTGTGATGTCATCATTCATGCCACCCATACTTGTCCTGAGTTGCCCTGCATCAAGCCCATGGTTAATGTCGCATTCCCTGAGTCGACGGTCCCCGAAACCTCTGTTTCTTCATTGACCGTTACCAAGAACAACAAGACTATTCACACCAAACACCCTTATGCTTTGTGTGGTCTTCTTGGCCATTACTCCCATCATTGTCCCCACCTTACGCATTACCGTGCCTCTTTAGAGGTAGTTCGGGAATATGAGATTGAATAGAACCAATCCGCTCCTCCCATACTTGCACAGTATGCTGCAGGCCAGACCGAGGATTTACCCGCTCCTATTGACATCCCCCCCCCTAATGTCGACATGACGGAGCATGCGGCCACCATCCTCTACCTTTCATCATCCTTGAGACCCTCGACAGAAGCTCCCTCTAAATCTTCTCTTGTTGTTTCGCTTGACCCCCTTTCAGCAAACACCCCGAGCTCAACATCAGTAGATCCTTTATCTACTTGTTCTTACGTTATCTCCTGCAACGATGCACATGTGAGTTTTTCTTCTCATGATGATGAGTCAGGTAGCCTAGCAGCATCATGTGGTCTCTCTTCCTCCTGTCTTTCCACATCCTGTTGTGACAATGACATCATGGAAGCTATGTCCACCCCTGACTTCATCTTTCCTGCCCATAAATAGGATGCCATCATCCATACCTTTGGTGACTTATGCAGCCTAAGCTCAAGCTACGCCTCCAGTAGCTCCCACACTTCCCCTCACCGGTGGCATGTGGGAAGTAGAAATCCTACCCAGATCACTCCCTTCCACAGATTGCATTTGATTTCTAATATGTGCTCAGGTTGCCAGCGTTGTTCTTTATCCTCCCATTTATTGTCTTGTGGCACCTTTCAGAGGGACCCCCTGTCAACACCTTATATCGGTTTTTCCGATGGTGCAAGTCGCTACTCCTGGAATTTAGCCTTGGCATGTTGGGCCATTTTTACCCCTTTGCAAGTGCCTGTTCTTTCAAACGGTGTATGCATTGGTACTGCTACCAATAATTAGGCCGAATATGATGCAGTATGAGGTTTATTAGCCGATTCCCTTTCACATCACATCCTCCATCTTCATGTTCATTTATATTCCTTTCTTCTTGTCATGCAATTGAATGGTTTCTATGGTGTGCATAATCCTGTCCTTTTCAGAAGATATTTACGAGTGAAGTTGTTGATGCGTGAATTTGAAATCATTACTTTTATTCATGTACCTAGAGCACAAAATCACTATGTAGATAGCATTGAAAACCATATTCTGGATTGGCATTTAACACAATACAATAACATAAAAATATCGGAACGATGCATATCCATAGTATGTGTCGTACAAAATGTTTTAGAGTTCATCAACTCGGATACATATGACATGCCCATAGCATGTTACCAAAAACTCAAAAATGGGGGCACGACATGCCCCTACACACTAATCACTATCTGGAGGATCCCGAGCCATTGGCTCTGGCCCTGCAGCTCGTAGATCACGAACACTTTGTCCGGCCATCACCATGCGTCGCATGACCCCTCACCATTTCGAGGGTAAACTAATACATAGCTCTATGTACTGGTCATCTAAGTCTTTCCATCCGCGCTTCAAAACACCGGTCAGAAGACTCTCACATCTATGATGGATGTCCTCCAGAAGGGTTGTTGCATCCTCATTTTGCTGTGCCCTTGGTCCACTAGATCCTGTGGCCCTTGATACTGCAGGATGCCCCATGTACCTGGTCGGTTTTACCGGTGCTGTATATGCATACCAAAAGTAAAAGAATTAGGACTACATACAATATTATAAAAAATTTCCATGTACGTAAGAGATCAACAATGTGGCACTTACCATCTGGTCCCCATATACGACCAGGTGGAAGTGGCAGATCTGGGTCACCACAATAACTCATCCCACTATAGGGATAGTCATCTATATACATTGGCATCTGATTCCAATGAACAAATAAATCAGGACGAAACACTCGTCCAACTGCTCCACCTCCTCCTCTACAAAGTAGTCGCCCCCACTGGTGCATCCTAGGCTCTCTCGGGCCCCCATCTGGGAGCTGTATGTGAGGTCGAATTGTCAGGATCTTATCAAAGAAGAAAGAGCACAAAACTGTACCATACTCACAGTCATGGTTCACTTGTTTCTTACATAGCAACAACTGTCATTTCAACCATGAAAACATCATCTAAGCCCACCCATAGTAGGTCCCACTCAAAACACTCTCCAACAACATCATCTGTCCCCCCGTAATGTGATGGAGTGCTTAGTTGCCTAGGATTCACAGCACCACTATGGCCACAGCACGTGTCTCTAACCTCTCCAAATTCCCGATGGGTATCTGAGTCCCATTCACTTGGAGACCTGGATGAAAATGGCGCTCTACAAACTCTATGATATTCTGCCCACACGGTAATATTGGTTGAGTATTCCCTACCATCCCAAGTGGTGGGAGACCAGTCAAGAAATATATATCCTGGACAGTCAAATCGATCCGGTGCCCTTGCACTATAAATACCTCATGGTTCAGGTCCCAGTAGCTGACAATCCAGGCCAATAAGGGCTCCCCAGCTCTCATCCAAGGGTTCTCCACAAAATTCAGAACCCAAAACCTAGCCAAAGCACTGTGGACACCCTGATCCTCCTGGATCTCCGAACACAGTGCGCCCAGGTCTCTCTCTCTCCAGTTGATCCATAATTCTGCCATACCTGCAAAAAAACCATCATATCAATCAGTATGAAAATAGGAAAGACTATTTCTCATCAAAAAACCCCAGTGCTCAGCCAAAAAACAACACCGAAACACCCCTCCTGGAAAGGTCGCACTTTTCAGGCCCAAACCTGTGACAGGTCGCACTTATCTAGCCAAAACCTGCTACCCAGGTCGTAGTTTTTGCCCCAAAAAGTGCGACCTGGCCATGAGGAGGAGTATAAGGCTTTTACTAAGCAGTAAGGACCTAATCTGAACTTTTAATCCACTGAAAAGAAAGAGTAGGGTTAGGCCTCTTACCTGCAACCGACAACTCCTGATTCCAACGGTCAGTTTTTCCACTACAATCACCGCAAGATTTAGGGCCTTTGCTCCTCTCCACATTCACCACAGCTCCACATGCAAATGAATGAATTTGAAGGGAAAATTCCTTATTAAAAGAGAAAACCCTGTTTCTTCTTTTTCTTGCTATGGTTCAACCATAGCTCCATTACCAAACTGTCTGCACCGTTGGAAAGCTCTCACTGAGCCCTCAAATGGACATTTGTTAGTTTTTAGTGATTTGATACTTCAGTGGGACATATTTTCCCAAGAAATGCTACTTCACCCTTCCACAAAAATCGAATTTCTAAACTTTCAACACTTGTACCAGGGGCACCATGTTTCCTCCATACTTGTCCATGCTCGTGTCGACTTTCATCATGAGTCACCATCTGGTACTCGTGATTTTATGGTCCCCACCAGCCCCTTTTCATATGTGGTAGCACCATTGAGTCACCCTTCTTTAGAGCATCCGAGTTGAGTCATCATTGCTTTCATGGAGTTTATCCTGAGTCCCTTTTACATCTCACCGTAGTCCCCCATCATTCATTGCCTGATCCCTCTCTCATGTCACACATTATGGCTTTCAGTCCGACGGTCCCCTATCCCTCATGATGTTGTGTCAGTTGCTTCCAGGTCATTCGTGCCCTTTATGCTCTAACAAGGGAAGTCGTTTGTTCACTACTCTTTCCCCTCCATTTCATCATCATCATTGGTGTCAGTCTGTTAGTTACTCTACTATTTTCTCTTGTGCCCTAGCTGAGGATCCCTTATTGCCTCACCTATGGTGGACTTCCTTCTATCAACATCAGCTCATTTATTCCAGAAGATAGGTCTATAGGGTGGTGTACCTTGGTTCCAGCTTCCACTCTATTTCGGTGCCTCGAATCAGGCAAAGGGACTCATTATTTCCCTTTGACTTGATTGTTTCTCAGCTCCAGCTCCTTTCAGCATGATCGAGATCCGTATACTCGATGGTTTAGTAATGAAGCGGCTGACATCGATGATTCCCAAGTGTGTGTGAGATGCCCCAGCCCTCATGAGGGGGTGGCCCTACAGGTAGCCCCCCACACACTCGGATGAACTCTTCATCACAGCCTTCGATGCAGCTCCATACATTTGATGATGTCAACCTCAGCCGCTTGCAACACCTTTTTGTTTGCATGTATTAGTCAGATTTTCAGATCCATTTCCTATTTTCAAGGACATATGGGTTGCATTTGTATCTCATGTACTCAGTTATTATTGTACAAGTCTTGGCTGTTATCCTAGGCACAATATGTATATGGGATTCATTATCATGTTATTTATCTGGCTCATGATTCTGCCAGCATATTCTTTATTATTGCGTTTCATGGTTTTTCGGGTGCCTTATTTTTTATACTATTGCCTTGGCGGACATAGGTATGCCTCTCCCACCGCCTATAGCAGGTACTTACTCAACAAGACTTGTCACACCTGCAAGTCACCTCCTCAGGGTCTAGTTCTTTCAGCACTTTGGTTTACCTTATACTTCTCTCTCTTTGACTTCCCCTTTGATGTCTAGTGATTGAGTTCTTACAACGTACTTCAGTCATATGATTAGCTCCTAATGCTTGCATGCTAAGGGGAAATATGTTACACCATTTTTTGGTCATCTAACCTATTATCATTAGATGGACCTAAGTACACCATGTAAGACCAATTTTACTCCAAGTAAAATTTCTTTCACTATGAAAATAACTTAGTAAATCACCTTTATTAATTTGTTTATGGTCTAAACAGGAAACCCCATAAGGAAATATTAAATAAATATACATTTTTTTTATTTTCCTCAAGAAATAATTAGTTAAACATAAGTTTAATTAATATTTCTGGTTATATTTAACCCAAAACAAAGAAATTAATTAGATAAAGTATTATTTATCTTATTATTTTCTAAAGAATAATTGTTTAAATCTTATTTAAATAATATTCTTTGTTAAATATGACTAATTCACCCTTAAACAATTAAATAATTCATTATTTATTTGATTATTACTCAACCATATCCTTAAAATGATAAATAAATCATTTATTTATTTATTATTACTTAATCACATCCTTAAAATGATAAATAAATCATTTATTTATTTATTATTTACAAATAAAGGGATTTGACTAAAGTCAAATTCCTTTTCCCTCCAACAAATATAATAAAATATTCCATTATAAGTTGGATCTAGATTTGGTTAAAAATATTTTAATTTTGCACCAATATCTAGACTAACTCAATATTTTGTTATAAATAGAAGGATTTTCCCATTCATTTGTCACCTTTTGTTGCCTAAAGATCACTCTGGATCTCAACACTTGGTCTAGATATTGATCCACAATCATAGCCATACTTTTCCATTTTTGTTTGGGTTTTCTACAACATCAAGAGAGAGAAGTTCTAAATCTGAAGTGTTGAGGACTCACAAGAACCCATCCCATTGAGGAGAATAAGGAACACCCTCTTGTGTTTTCCTCCCAGGTGCCATTAATAAAAATATTCATTGGATATATTCTTGTCTTTTCTATTGGATCTATGGAGTAAATCTTATTTTTCTACTGTTTAATGTCTTCTAATGCATAGATCTAGATTTTTGCAGCATTTTTCTTGATCATCTAATTGCATATCTGAAGATATTAGCAGTCATTTCTGTTGTTAGGGCTATAAGTTATGCGTAGCTAAAGTGGTATTTTTTCGTACACTTCGAATAAAGATTCATATTAATAGATAGTGCAGGCAAAGAAGAGAGATACCCCTTCTCCTATTTGCTGAATCTTGACCTAAGACTATTCCGCTCGACCACCGATACGGATTGGTGCCTTTAGTTTCATATCCTAAGGACCACACAGGTGACTACGGGGGGAAATACTCGTGGTACCTGATATATACATTGCATCACTTCCATCATTACTTATGGAGGGTGCCCTTGCAAATCTTGGGGACTTGCACGGGCAAAGGCTATTGTTAGGAGGTCATCATAACTGTTTTTGTTACCTTCACTAGTAGGCCTGGGGTGTAATTACCCCAGACTACTTTCGGAAGGTCCTATTATTTAATTGTCTTGTATTTTGGTGTCCAGTCCTCATCACCTAGAGCGGAAATACTCGAGAGCTACTTGCTTAGCTGTATCTTAGGAACATTTTTAGAGTGTGATCTTTGCTTCTATATTGCTTAGCTTCATATATTTTTTGAGTCTAATATTAATCTCTTAAAGTGGCTGACCGATCACCTCGTTGATCAAGGAGGCTTCGTGGGTTGTCTCCCACGAGTACTGAGCCTTCTTCAAGAAGGTGTAGGAGTAATTTAGAGGGTTATTTTCACCCAGTGGTTTCAAACGCAATGGAGAGAGATCCTCCATCTAGACTCAAAGTTTCTATGGGCGGTTCTGGTGTCGGTGTCAGTATATAGAGGAGTGCTTCACTCATCTCTAGAGTTTTATTTACAGCAGAAAAAGTAGAAATAAAGGAATTCCCTTAGACAGATGAGTCTATTCCATCTCCTCTTCCTGCTATTTATCCTTACATTATTCAGTACATCAAACTGAAGTCTCAGAGACCGAAAAGTCCTTATCCATCATATTCATACCTTTCGATGGCCACGACTGGGAACAAAGTCTCGGCTGTGAACAGTGCAAGTATTTAGAGTCCTCTTTCAGTTGAAGGAGGGGGCACTATTGCTATATCAACAATCACTTCTAGTGTTGTCATGTTTGGATCTAGTTACACCCAAGCACATGCTTTTCAATCTGGTCCCTTTTCTTTTGGAATGCCCACTAGTGGGATTCCTTCTTTCTCCTTTTTTGCTGCTTTAGATGTCTCCACACCCATTCCTTCTATGGCTAGTGGATCAGCTTCATTTTAAGTGTTCCCCTTTGGAAGTGGGCACATCCTTCATTCGAACCCTTCCTTAGGATCTTTTCCTTTTACCTCTCAGACTTCAGGTTTTAATCTGTTTTCGAGAGTTCAAAGTTCTAATGTCTTTACATGATGTAACCCTCTTTTTACAGCATTAGGATTAGGGAATCAATTTCTCACTCATCAGCAAGGGAATGTTCCTTTCCCTTGATCGAGTACTTCTTAGGATTTTTCTCTATTTGAAAATTATTCGAATCCTTACTAAGGGGATTCCTCTCCATTCACTACCTAAGTTGGAGGAAAAGGTCCTGTCTATAGCCACTCTACGTTGGGGGGGGCGGGGGGGGGATGGGGTCCTTCTCCAAATGTTGGGTCACAAGGATTTTCTTATGGTCAAGAATTCTCTACGAAAAACACTTGGCAACCTGGTGCCTCAAAAAATCTAGGTTATTATTTTCAGAATGTTGGGAATCCTTCCTATGGAGGATGGAATTCCTAGGCTCCTCCTCGCTTACAATTTCTGGTAACATTAAAATTGCCATATTTTTTGAAATTGACTAACAATCCTATTCGGTATAGTCTGAGTTGCCCTTCGGTCCCCACCAAGCTCCTTTTAGATATTCCAAAATTTGAACGGAAGACTGTCATATCACCACTTTCCATTTATGGTGTTCCTCGAACTCTCTGATCAATGACTCGATTAGGTTGAGATTATTTCAAAGAACCCTAACTGGAAATGTTGCCAAATGATATATTGAGTAAATTAGGGGAAGTTTTGATAATTTTGGAGAATTGGCTACTATGTTCTTAAATCACTTTCAGTTACCTGCCCGTTATGACGTCGGGACTGACCTCTTGGCCAATTTTCAGCAGGACAAGGCAACTCACATTTCTAACCATATTCAGGAATGGAGAAGAAGGAAGAGGCTTATTAAAGCCCAAATACCAAACGAATTCCCTCTTGAGTTGTTTTTGAAAACTTTACAGCCATAAATTTCTAAGGACGTATCCCTTTTAGGGGTATGTTCTGAAGAGCAGACTATTTTTAGGGCTCAACAATTGGAATTGATTTATTCTCAATCAAGAGTCCTTAATAAAATTTTGCCGGATGCTCCTCACTCCAAATTAGACTTGTCCAAAACTAAACCCAGTCCTCATGGTGATGGAATTATTAGTTTGATTGATAGTGGTGTGGCTAACCTCCTTAGTCAATTGCAGCAATTGTCTATACAATATACTTCTTCTGGTCAAGTTGTGCCTTCATTGTAAACTCCTTCCCATTGCTTCGCAATTAATGGTGTCCAAACTTCCAATCCCAAAGGGAATCAACAATCTAATGGGAAGAAGAAGGGACAGAATAACAAGAAAAAGGACAAGGATGGGAAGGGGAATGCAAACAAATCCAACGATCATGTTTGAGAGGGTAAAAAGGATAATAAAAAGAAAGTGGATTTTCCATGCAAGTTATACACTGGAGATCATCTTGCACACCTTTTCCCTAAAATTCAGGATGCACAGTGCTTGTTAGCTCAACAGGGTTCTTCTATTTCCCAAGATGTCCTAACAAACCCTTTTCCCCAAGGGAACCAATTAGTTGCTGGCACGAATCAAAATATTGGGGTTTCCTCTGGGGCAGCCAGGAAGGGGAAAATACATCAAACATATACATGATGAGTGTTCACGTAGATATCGCTATGAGATCTTGTGTCTATGGCGAAGTTGAGTCTTTGAAAGCCAAAGGTGCTCCTGATAGTACTGAGCCACTTCATATTACTAGGCCTACTATTGAGCCTATACCTCGGATGCTGAAAGGATCTTCAAAATGTTCGACGATCAATCCTAATGCCATGGCTGCCCAAAACTATTCGATTGTAGAAGATCTGGCTCAAATTCCTTGTGCTATGTCCGCATTAGAGGTGCTTCAATCTTGTCCCACTCAGTGGAGTGCTTTTCTCACTACTATCAGGGTTGTTGATCCAAAGTGTTCTCTTATGATCACATTTGACATGTTGAATTTTAGAAAGAGACTTCCTCATAATATGGCCTTTCATATCAGGTCGACTTATCGAAAATTAAATATCTTTCGAACAGTAATTGATGAGAGTGCTTCCACGTGTGTGATGTCTCTCACATGCTGGACGGGTATTGGATATCCCGCAGTTGCTCCTTCAGCCACTCTTCTGACTGATTTTGATGGTCATTCTCATAGACCGCATGGTATTGCTCCAGCTTTGCCCATCTATGTTGACGGAAAAACTGTTAATATTGAAGCTGAGATAATTGATGCAAGCTTAGACTATAACCTTCTGTTGGGGAAAAATTGGATCTATGAGATGGATTCCATTGCATCCTGATTATTTCGTATCGTTTTTTTCCATCACGAAGGGAGAATTGTTACAGTTGACCAATTGGAATGTTCTCCCGTAGATCTGAATGCATCTTCTGACTCAACCATTCCTTTAGTGAAGGATACCAAGCCACCTGTTGAGAATTTTGGGGTTGGAATGTACACTTCCTTGATGGGTACTTTTTATCTTCTGCATCCTTCGGTTCATATCAATGTGATTTCATCCTCCAAGGCTCCTATTCGAAGAGAGTTATTTAGAACTCATTATTTTTCAGACCCTTGGACCTTACCTTCTCCTACCTCCACATTAGCATAAGGTCAAATGGGTGGAATGGAATTCCCTATGTCTACAGCTGAGATTTATTATAGCTCTATTGTTGACTCTGCGGATTCCATTCCAGCTTCTCTTTCACTGGAGGAATTGGTTGGAGATGTGGCTCTGGCTTGGACTCTCAATTTGTCTTCTGCTCAGGATTTCCTTGATACCACTCTTCCATCTGAAGAGGCAATCCTTGAAGCAATGACTGCTGTAGAGAGACCATGGAATGATTTGCATCATTGGTCTTACTTCCTACCAGATTTAAACGAAGTTGAATCAATTTTTTCTAGCCCTCAATATTCTCGTCCTGTTCACCTAGTCCTTAATCCTTTAGCAATAGTACAAGTATTTGCTGAAGGGAACATGGTTGTGATTTCTCCTTCTATCTCGGTGAACATCTCCAGAGATCCAAAAATTATAGAGAATGTCTTCATCGGAGTTGAATGTTCCCCTGAAGAGATTCAAATTTACACATATATTTTGCAAGTTTAGAGATGTGTTTGCCTCGTCTTATGAGGAAATGCCTGGTATATATCCATCTATTGTTCAACATGATATCAAGGTATACAAAAATGCTAATCCTATTAGGAAAAAGCTTCATCTGGTCAACCCTAGGAAGGCCGCATCTATCAAAGCTGAGGTGGAGAATATGATAAAGGCATGGTTCATTTATCGATTTTCTTTGACTGAGTGGGTTTCAAATCTAGTTATTGTGGACAAGAAACAAGGAAAAATTTGAGTTTGCATTGACTTCTGCGACCTAAATAAAGCATGTTCTAAAGATAACTACCCCACACAATTTATAGATCATATTATCAATGAGTGTGTGGGGAATGCAGTTTTCTCCTTCATAGACGGTTTTTTTGGATATAATCAAATTACTATCCGTCCTGAAGATCAACATAGGACTGCATTTATTTGTCCATAGGGTACCTTTGCTTACAAGAAAATTCCTTTTGGCGTAAAAAATGATGGAGCTACTTTTGAGTGGGCCATGTTTTACGCCTTCCACAACATCAAACATATTATCAAGGCATATTTGGATGATTTAGTTGCTTGTTCTCACAAGAGAATGGATAATCCTTCTCACCTTCGTCAAGTTTTTGAACGATGTCAGCATTATAAAATCTGGTTGAACCCAAAAAAATGCATTTTCGTTGTCACATCTGGTTGGTTGTTGGGATTCATAGTGTCTATGGAAGGGATTCAGGTACATCCCTTCAAGGTTGAGGCAATACTTCAGTTTCCTCCCCCGTCTTCAATTCGTCAACTTCAAAGTCTACAAGGAAAAGCTAATTTTCTGTGGAGATTTATCATAAATTGCGCTGAGATTACAAAAGGATTTATGAGATTGTTAAACAAAAGAGTTCCATTTCTTTGGGATGAATTTTCTCAACGCTCATTTGATGCTTTGAAAAAATCATTGACCTTTGTTCATGTATTGAGTCCACTTGATTATAGAAAGGATTTCCTCTTGTATCTTGCAGTTGCAGAATCTACCATTGGTATGGTTTTGGTTCAGGAGGACGATTCTCTTTTCGAGCATGTTATATACTACCTTGGTCGAGGCTTGGTAGGACCTGAACTTTAGTATTCTCTGATAGAGAAGCTTGCTTTAGCAGTAGTGCATGCTGTTGAGAGCCTCAGACATTATATTATTCTACGCAAAACTTATGTTTTGGTAGCAGTCAATTTATTTCAGTTTGTTCTCAGTAGGTGAGTGATTGGGGGCAAATACAATCGATGGATTGTGATTTTGCAGGAACTTGATCTTTAATTTATGTCTACCAAGTCCAAGAAATCATTAGTTTTTGCGGAGTTGATTTATGAGTTTCCCTGTGGAGAAGAGATTGTTTATGATGAATCATTTCCTGATGAACATATTTTTCTCATTTCTTCATAGGATCCTTGGTATGTAGATCTCATATTTTATCTCTATACTGCAAAGTTTCCCTCAAATTTTTCGAAAGATGAGCATCGAAAGTTACGTAACTTAACCAAAATTTATTTCATTATTGGTGACACTTTGTATCATCATGGGGTCGATTCGATCCTTGGGCACTGCCTAACTCTCGAAGAAGCTGAGGTTTTGTTGAATGATTTCCACAATGGAGCTTGTGGCAGTCATTTATCTAGGCTTTCTACTGCCCAAAAGATCTTGTGTGCAAGATACTTCTGACCTTCGATTTTAAAATATTGTATGGAATCGGTCAAGAAGTGTCATTCGTGTTAGGTTGATACTCGAAAGATGCACGCTCATCCAACTTCTCTCTTTCCTGTCGTTACTATCGGACCCTTTACAAAGTGGGATAATGATTTTACTACTTGTAACGCACTTTCGGCTAAAGGTCACAAGTACATTATCGTAGATGTCGACTACTTCACCAAGTGGGTTGAAGCTATGCCTACTTTTGGGAATGACGGTGAGACAACAACTCTTTTCCTATTCACTCAAGTTATTTCTCACTTTGGTATTCCCAAAGATATTTTTATTGATCATGGAAGTCAATTTTAGAACAACATGATGGCTAAATTGGCTCTAAAATTGGATTTCCAGCAGGAGCACTCATCTCCTTATTATCCTTAGGCCAATGGGCAAGTCGAAGCTGTGAAAAAATCCTTGAAGACAATTCTTCAATAGACGACTAATAAAGCGAGATCCAATGGGCATATTATGTTGTATCCTGCACTTTGGGCATATCAGATGTCAATCAAAACTGCAATTGGTTTTACTCCATTTCAACTGGCTTACGGGTTAGAATCTATATTTATGATTGAGTGTGAAATTCCCTCTCTTAATCTAGCTGTTGAGCTTCTTCTAGACACTTCTAGTCTTGAAGAATGCCTTCTTCATCTAGAACATCTTGATGAGCAGCGTCGAGATGCAGCTACGATGAATGAGGCACATAAGAAATGGGTAAAATTCTAGTATGATAAGGTGGTCAAACCTAGGGTATTCTATAAAGGTGACCTTGTCTTGGTTTATGTAGGGAAGTTTAAATCCGAAAGTGCGTTACAAGTAGTAAAAAGGTTCTGAAGAAAGGTACTTATGCTTTGATTGATTTTGACGGGAATGAGTTGGCGGAGCCTAGAAATGGGCTCTCTTTGAAAAAGTATTATGCCTAGGTTTCGGTCTAGCATCTTGCTTTGTTGTATATATTTTGTTTCTTTGTACATATCTGAGTTTTTGATTTTGTGATGTGGTTTTGATGAATTTGATCTTCTTTGGAAGGTGTTATTGGATGTCATGAGTCATTTTGGTTTTGCCGATGGTGCTAGTAGACATACCCGGAACTTAGCTTCTGCAGCTTGGGTACTCCATTATCCATCCAATCAGTTGTTAGTGTTAAGAGGTGTCTGCATTGGTCCTGCTTTGAAAAACATAGTGGAATACACTATAGTAATTAATCTACTCTCAGAGGCAATATCCTTGGATGTTGATTCGTTAGTATTTTTCTTGGATTTGCAGCTAGAGGTTTCGAAGTTCAACAACACATATCAGGTCCGAGACCCATTTTTACATCGGCTATTTTTTAGGGTACATTTATTAAAAATATCATTTAAATTTATAACATTCATTCATATTCCTCAAGCTAACAATTAGATGGTAGACTTATTGGCCAATCAGAAATTGATTGGCATATTCATCATTCAATAATTTAAACAATATATCAAATACATCATACATTTGAATCATCACATCATATAAATCATTGTATATATATATATATATATATATATATATATATATATAGTCCGAGTGTTCAAAAATATACAAAATATGGACCATCATGTCTTGCAAAATTAGGGCTTATGCCCGCGATCATGTTTATCATCAAAAAAATATTATAGTCATCCGATCATATCTATAAATCTACTCCTGAGGTCCCTGCCCAACATTCGTGTTCCTATAAAACACAATAGCAGTCGCTACATGGCAAAATAACCACACCCAGTCATGTGGTACTCCAACCCGTCTCTGGATAAACTCTGTGATGCAGGAGCATCAAGGCCAATTTTCATTATTTAATTATGTAATAAAGGGAGGTGTGACATTTTAATTGTTTTATTAATTAATTTGTTATTTTTAAATAAATTAGGAGAGAAATTATAAAGGTGAGGATTTTGTATATATTCTTTTAATAATTAAAACGATATGAGAGAAAATAGAATTAGGTAGCAAATTTAGGGAGTAGGAATTCTATGTTCGGGACATTGTTGAGTCCACACCTAAAATGAATTTAAATTAGATTTAGTTGAGGATTAGGTGGAGAGATTTTTGGAATGAATTAAATTCATTATTTATGTATAAATGTGAGTGTTTTTGTGAGGAAGAGACATAATTGAAGAGTTGAGTGGGTGAGGAGTACAGGAAGAGTGAGGAGTGGTTTGAAGGGCCAAGAGCCAAGAGGCCGCCCAATGTAATATTTGGCCATATAATTTTGATATTGTTATGTGTAGTTGATTTGCATGGCTCTTTTCATCTTCATATGAGTTCAAACTGAACGTTTTTATGGTTTTATTTTATATAAAAATTGAGCATTTTCAATCTTGATTGAAGCAATGAGTTTCTTATATGCCAGGATCTACTTTCAAGTAGAACCCTGACATAATTTGGTATCAGAGAGATGGTGCACAAGAAGTTTTGATTGTATGGTTTAAGGGAAAATATTCATTATTTGAATTTTGAGTGGAATTGAAAAGTTGTAAGAAATCTTGACGAAATGGAAAAAATGTCGATTTCATTGTGACCGGACTGGTTCTTGTTTCCGGAATAATGTGTTACGGAGGTTCCGTGCAATAGAATTAATGTAATGGAGTCCATTCTATGCAATTTAAGGTAAGAAAATCACGCGTTGATGATAAACAGAGGGGGTTTGAAATATTTTGAGGTTAAAGCCATATTCGTGACAAAATTAAGGTTATAGAAGATATGAATATTGTTTGACATCGTCAAAATAGTGATGAGATTGGATAACAGAACTGGAAAGTGAAGGCGTAGATTGTGAATTAGAACCATATTTTTGTTCACAAAACCCGATTAATGGAAGCAGAACTTTGAATGGAACGTAGCAGCATTGTAAAGAATGGTGAAGCTATGCGACGGAACCATGTGATGCATAGTTGAAGATGCAGATAAAGAGTGGCAGAACTGTGTAGTTGGAAACATGGAGTGGTCTTTGAAAACAAAAATGGTTTTCATGTGAGGAATGGTTGGTAAGCGGTAAACATTGAATTGAACGCGATAGCATTAAGTGCTTGACACGTAACCTGGAGGTGGTATTCAATTACCACTGATTTCACGTTGTGTTTGTGTGTTAAACTCCCGAAGTCAATTGAATGTGATAGTCATTAGATGCATGGAAATGAGGATCTACGAGTGGATCATAAGTGAAGTTGCATGGAGGTTATGCAAGGTAAGAAACACTGTGGGACCCGAGAGATTTAATACATGTTAGTTTTTGGTTTTTGGTTTTAATCAAAGTCGATGTTGATAATAGTTATTCATATTTGATATAAGATTTTGAAACTGTGGGAATGTTATGTTATGAACCAATGTTTATTGGTAATGCATGGTGGATCTCGATACAAACCAAAGATTGAAGTGTTATAATTGCTGTCAGCCAACCATTATATATGTTAATGCTTGGGTTCAAATACAAAGTCAAAGGTTTTTATATAATGGTTCTTGAAATTCAATATGAAATGAAATGATAAAGCTGTGGGTGGATGGACACATTCAGATTTCCATTAAGGTGAGAGTGAAGTTTGATATTTTGAGTTTAATTACGATCGAACATTGATTCGAATATGCATGATATGGGTTTTATTATAAGATTTTATAACCATGAAAATTGTAGAAAGATAGCTTCCGCATGTGTAAATTGATTGTTGGATTTATAACCATAGGGTTAAGAACAGAAGCAAAGCATACGCATATTTTTAATTTTCCTAGATTGAGAATTAATTTGGTTTTTTAATGGACCATGCATTTTATATGCTTTAAAAAGTGAGAATGTGGGTATTAGCAGCTCAGGCTGGTATCAAGTGGTATCATGTTATTTCAAATCCTTTAAAAGGATTCAAATTGGAAATGATCAATTGTAAACAATAAATCTTCTAATGGGGTTTGAAAAAGAAATACCATTCTGATAGGGTAGATGGTATGTGGTCTCAAGATGGTTACATGCATTTGTATAGGGGTAGCAAAAGTATATGGGCATCTAGGCAAGGGGCGTGGTAAATTGACCTGGCACACTTAGATCGACGAGAGGTAAGTTAATCTTGTCATGTATGGAGAAAAAATTTGGGCCTTGGTAAAATTGCATATTTTACTATAACAATTTGATTAATGGGAATTGCGTCTTGTCTTCCTACATCATTTGGTAGATGGAACAAGATCAAACAGAGATCTTTAAGGTGAGCTGATTTTAACTTTGGTTTTGAAGATGATATTTGAACACTACTGTTGCAGATGCTGAGGTAAAATTGAATGGGAAATGAATGAAAATGTGCTAATCCTAGATGACATAAAGAGAAATATGCATGTTTATTTGAGGAGGTTTATTATGCATAGTGTGATAATTTATTATGCATAATTTGGATTCTTCACAGTTTGGTTAAGTTATTTGACAAGCATGTAGTGGAAAAAGAAGAATTATTTTGATTGGTGATTGGAAATTGCTTGATGTTGTAAACCTTTGTTTTACCATCGTGTGACAGCATTTAAGGAGGGAATATTTAGGATGAAGCAGTGTACGAATGCACATCATTCATGGAAGAATTTTCTTATTCTTTGTACACAGGTAAAGAGATGTGAATTGATTTTGCATGGTGTATATAAGTGCAGGGAAATGTTTGTATTAAGATGACAAACTTGTGAGCATGCAAGTATTAACAGTGACGAAGATGGCACAAAGAAATGGGAACCAGAGGGTTGAGTTTGCAGAAAGAACGATTTATTAATAACCTTAACAAGAGCATGAGGTATGATACTTCAGGAAGGTATTTTTGAATATTGAGATTGAATGGTTTATTTCTTTTCACCTTAAAATAAATCTTGAAAAACTTGAACTGCGTTTCAACTAAGACTTCAGTATCATGTGAAGTGATGAGTACAAACTGATGATTTTCATAAATAATTAAATATGAAAGAAAGTGAAGATTTTATAACTTGAAACATCCATTGTCATAATTTTTGGGTCGAGTCTTGAAGTGAAAACAGGTGTCAGAGTCAAATAAAAGTTTGGATAGTTTTAAGTTGAGATTGAGTATTTTCATCCAAGATGAAAAATTGGTGTAATTATGAAGTCAAAGAGTCATAAGATAGGTCCAATGTCTGAATGTAATTGGGTGCATGATCGGCAGAGCCCGACACCCAAAGAATTGGTCATTGTAACACATGTGTTTCTAAAGTTTTGTTTACAACAAATTGCAGCAAGAGGGTTGTCAAAGATTTGTTCCAAGACAGAGAACCAAGAGAAGTTAGGCACAGGAGGAGAACTTTCATTTTGATGAATGGAAAGTGGGAAGGATTGCGAAGTGGATTAAATGGAGTCCACACGTGAACAGAGGCAGTTCACAAAGAAGGGGAAGATGACTGTTGATAGTCATTTTCGGAGATCTGATGAAGAATATGAGTGGGAGAAGGCTAAGATAACAATTCACCTTGAATTTTTAATAGAGTTGTTGCAGGAAAATGTGAAATACCAAACACATGGTTGGACCATGAGAAAGAAGGTGAAGTGGCAGAAGCTACATGCAAAGAAGGAAAAGCAGGTAAACATACAATTGATGGAAGAGCTGAGGAAGCTCAAGCAGATGTTGAGTTGCGAAGAACTCGGAGAGGTTGAGTTAAAAATGGATGCTTCCATTTGTGGCTCGGAACATGGAAAAATTATGGGTGAAGAGATCAGTGAGGAAGATCTCATGAAATATTGGGATAGTTCAGAAGCATCTGAAGATGTGTTGGCAAGAGAAGCAGATGAGGCTATGAAGCCTTACAATTTTTCTCACAGTTTATGTATGTCTGCAGGATGTGCGAAAGATGGTGAAAAGTCTGATGGAACTGTCACAAAGGAGAATGAAACTCTTGAGGTAAAATTTGGTAGAGAATTCCTTTTAGAGAAGGAAAGTGTTTATTGGTTACAACAGGAAGAAATCATAAATGATTTCTTATTTGGGGTAAGACAATAGTTCGAAGCTATTATGGAACCGGAACAAAGTGGAAATGCTGAAGAAAAATTCCAAGGAGGTAAAAAAATGTATTAGTTTAATGGGATTGCTAAAAAATGCTTACATTGTAATGGTGCTATAACCAGGAGAATTCAGGAAGATATCCAAAGGAAAATGGAAGTAGTGATGAGACAGATGAGAAATCTTCAGAAAAATTGAATCAAATGAAGGATTCAGAGTAGCAAAGAGGGATGTTGACTGAAGCATCAAATGAGACCAAAAGGTCTTGTGGTTTTAAGACTAATGATTTGTGTGTGATTGCAGGTACACCACAGGGTGTTGAACAAACTTTGAATTTTGTTAAAGAAGAAGAGTTGAATATGAAATATGTTTAGAATGTTGCTGAGATAGCAAGATCTCAGTAAGAAATGAAGATAGAGGGGTCTCATGGAAATATTCCGCAGAATATTGAATTGGGGGGAGAAGGACCATCTGATGATTGGTCAATAGCAAATGAAGGTGTGCAAAGTTGTGTAAAATTTCCAAGTTCTACTCTAGTTGATATTGTTAAGTTATACAGAAATTTAGATCTTTAGAGAAGAGAGTTGGAAAAGCAGAGGATCTATACTCAGGGTGAGCTGCTGAAAGAGAAAGACAAAAAAATTGTTCTGAATAATAATCAGGAAACATGAAGTAAGGAGGTAGGAATGATTTAGCAAATCAAAGAAGTTCATTTTTGTGAACCAGAATAGGGAATTTTTTTTCGGATAGAGGATGTGGAAGAGGGACTAGCTGATAGTCTCATGGAGGATTTAAGTCAGCATACTGATGTGCTGATGGAAGAAGAAATTTCCAAGAAACATACTGAAATGTTTCTAGCAGAGAAAGAGGCACTGAGGCCTTATGTTTTTTATTTTAATAATTTTTTTGTGAATACAGGTTTTATTGCAAATGCTAGAGAAGATCTATTGGATAGAGAAATTGAACTGATACGACGGATGATGATGAAATTATCTCAGAAGAAGCCAACAACAGTAAAAAAAAGAAGAAACAGTAAGAGAAATATAGCAGAAGATTGTGAAAGCATATCCAGTGGGGCAATGCAGCAGAGAGTGTGGAGACTTGGAGAAGAACAATAGGCAGAAGCAGTGACAAATGGAAAGTTGCAGCACAAAATATGGGATCCAGGCAAACAAAGATCCGAACACATGATCAGGCGATCATAATTAATTTCAACCTTCGGAGTCTGATGCAGGAGCATCAAGGCCAATTTTCATTAGTTAATTATGTAATAAAGGGGGGTGTGACATTTTAATTGTTTTATTAATTAATTTGTTATTTTTAAATAAATTAGGAGAGAAATTATAAAGGTGAGGATTTTGTATATATTCTTTTAATAATTAAAAGGATATGAGAGAAAATATAATTAGGTAGCAAATTTAGGGAGTATGAATTCTATGTATGGGACTTTGTTGAGTCCACACCTAAAATGAATTTAAATTATATTTAGTTGAGGATTAGGTGGAGAGATTTTAGGAATGAATTAAATTCATTATTTATGTATAAATGTGAGTGTTTTTGTGAGGAAGAGACATAGTTGAAGAGTCGAGCGAGTGAGGAGTACAGAAAGAGTGAGGAGTGGTTTGAAGGGCCAAGAGCCAAGAGGCCGCCCAATGTAATATTTGGCCAAATAATTTTGATATTGTTATGTGTAGTTGATTTGCATGGCTCTTTTCGCCTTCATATGATTTTAAACTGACTATTTTTATGGTTTTATTTTATAGAAAAATTGAGCATTTTCAATCTTGATTGAAGTAATGAGTTTCTTATATGCTAGGATCTGCTTTCAAGTAGAAGTCAGACATCATTCTGGTAGGTCCTCTATCGCAGCCATAGGAACTTGGCGAGTCAAACTCACCAAGTTCCTCTGGACGGCATGGATTATTCTTCCAATATCTTCTACATCTTCCTCACCTCTGCGGCACTTATTCCTTGGGTATTCCTCAGGCCTGACTGGTCCCATGTCTGCATCATGATCATCATAATTTTGTAAGTCATTTTTGTCCCATCAAAAACATTTTTTCATTATCATACTTTGAAAAAATCATAAAAATCATATAATTAAAAAAATAAAATTGCAATCTCACTGATTGTGCCCCATGCTGCAATGGATGGTAGGACTAGATCTGGATCAGCACGAAATTCCATCCCAGCATAGGGATAATCTTCCACTGCGATGATTTGTTCCTCCCAACATTGGAAGAACTCATCATCCCATGTGATCCAAGGAACTTAACTTCCCCCTAATCTCTTCATCAGATCTGCCCATCGGGCTATTCTTGGATCTCTCAGGCTACTGATTGTTGAGATGAATTTGGGCCAAAGCCCCTAGACCCTCTCAAAGAAGAATGTCAGCAAGATTGTGCCATACTCTAAATGTTTGGTCTTTGCTTTCCACATTGATGTTAATTGTTTCTTCATATTTCTCAGTAATGTTGTGCACCAATAAAAGAGATGTATCATGCATTCCACTACTATACTCATTTGTGTCCTCGAAGCTTGATGTAGAGAGGCAGATCCTGCTACTCTGCCTATGGTGAAGAGAAGGATCTTCATATACAAATCCTTCAAATCTCTGATAGGAATTTGAGTTCCTACCCTTTTTGCATCCTCTACGCAGTAGACTTGGACAAAATCTTCCACGATTAGCCCTCCAACATGTTTTCGGTGTAATTCTATTCGATCCCCTATCCGAGAAAGTCCAGTGATGAAATAGATATCTTCCACGTCTATGCGTAGTGGCATCTGGTTAATTATGAAGCACTCCTCTTTTGGCTCCAAATAATTCACCAACATTTGAAGCAACCACACCTTTCTCTTCATATTTGGAATTTTGAAGAACTTGAGCAATCCACAATTTCGAAGAGTACTTAGCGAATTTTCATCTTCCATCACTTCATTGTCGATGGCACTATGTTCATGCTCTCTCCAGCTAATTGACATCCTGAAAAAATCATTAAATCATGGATTAAATTCAAATTTTAAATTTTTGCTTTGCGCATACGCAACTTTTCTTATACATAGTCGCGTATCATATGCAGTTTCTTCTACACAAACCCACGTATGCGCAGAGGGTTTCATCAAAAAATCTCTTTCCTATCGTCAAATTTTAAAAAATTTACCTTAAAATGGAACGAAATTGATGAGAAGGATGAGTTTAGAGCTTACTTGATTGATTGGGCATGATTTGATGGTTGATTGCTCCAGTTTTGAGAAAAGGATTTTTTCTCCAAAAGCTCCTTCTCCACTTCAGCAAAGTGAAAATGAGCCAAATGTGAGTCAAATCGTCTATTTATGCCCAGAATTTGAAAATTTTTGAAATTTTTCCTTATGATTATTTTTTTGAATTTGAATAAGGTTGTATAACTGCTTGGCTTGTAAGTGTTGGGCAAGGTATTTTTCAGGTTCACATTGTTGAATTTGAGATCTTTCTAGTTTTCCTTCGGATCCATGGCCGCTGACCCGTCATGGCAGGTATCTTATTTTGAACTGGCATATAGGTTAAGGAATCCACTTTATGTTGCATCTTGCATACTAGCCTCCATTCTGATCACTTGCCATAGGGTCGATCCCATCATATCATGAGTACTTAACCCATTTCACTCGCCAACTTTTTAATCATGACTTGGTGGTAGAGCCTTCCTTTACATGGGCTTCTTAGTCAGTTCCTCGCTAGCATTTGTCGCCCATGTTGCAATTCTTGTTGGCTTGGGAGTCCTCTTTAGTCCTGCCATGTCTTATGTGTTGAAGTTTCATTCTTCTTCTTCTTCACTATCATTTTCTGGACATTACCCTAGAGGCTCCCTTATGTTTTCGAGTTGTATTACTGCATTGCATATTGACTAATTGTTTATCCTGGCCTTTAGCCGGCTTCATTTTGGACTCAATGTTTAAGCCATATTTTGACCATGTCTTTCTGTACAATTTAACCATGTAATCACTTAGCTTCTGTGACTTGACACCTTTACCCATGGATGGAACATTCCTCTAAGTGTCACTTACCAGTTTTTTCCACCTTGCATTGAGCATAGGATTGTTCCTATCCTAGGAACTAGTGCATATGTTTCACGACACTCATTCCATCCATTGTATCATAGAATTCTTGTATTCATTTTCATGCTTTGAATATGAAAAAGATAAGAAAATCAAATATTTTGAAAAAGAGCGGGAACAAGAAATTTCTTCCATACTTAATGGCAGCTACAATGTTAGTTTTTTTTCCCTTGAAAAAAGCAAAAAAAAACATTGTTGACTTTTATCCATTTGGGATGGTTTTAGATTTTGACTTAGGAGAAGCCATAACCGTGTTTCATGAGTCAGTACTCCCCCAGTTGGTTATCTTTTCCAATCATATGGAGGGTTTTTTTATGCCTCCTGCATGGCAAACTTATACAAAGTTATCATTTGTTGCCATAGTCAAACATGAGTCATGATTTTGTTCAATGGAAGTTAACCTGAGTCAGCCTTTTTGCAGTGTCTCTTGACTCATTTTTCAGTTGGCCTTCCCAGTCTTGTTAGTATCCTCTTCTATCACATTAGCTATTTCGTCCTTTTCTCATGCTATTTTGAGAAGGTCCCTAATGAATTCTTGCCGGTGGATTTGTCTCTTATTGACTACAACATATTTCTCTAAGAGTAAACCTAGAGTTACACCCTGACCCTATTTACATCATTGATAGGTGACCTTGTGCTCAACATTTGATCATCATCATGGGTCTTTGACTGAGTGATTTCCCTTGTGTTCGACACCAGCTTACATTATCACACTTGGGATTCGTGCAGTACCTTGATTTCAATTTGACCCTATCGGTGGATATCTCACCTCTTTGTCAGCTTTAATTATTGGTTGGCTTAAAGGGTTTCTATTGTGTGTTAGCTTCATCTTGTGCATGTCAAAAACGTACTTCAGGTTGGGTACTTCACTCTACTTCGTTCGTTTCCTTCCAAATTTTGGCTTGCAAGTTACACTCGTGCTGGACTGATGTCAGATGCCTTAATGCCTTCCTTCCAGCAGATCTTTCCCCATCGACTCTGACTAATTTCTCTCGAAATAAGGTCTAGAGTATCTTTGTTAGTATCTTAGGGTTTGCAGTCATCAGTGGAAGACTCTTTGCTATCGACAGTGAGGATACATCATTGCCTCCTGATTGATATATTCATTCAAGTGTTTGACTTCAACTCATTCATTCGCACTTGCTAGATTGTACTGGGGCACCTTGACACTCATTATCATTATCAGTGGGTTGTATCATGTTTATTAACAGTATACATCAATGACCAGTAATCAAACTATTTCTCACATGGTCGACTTCAACTCATTTATTCCCATTGTGTAGAATTGTGCCATAGTGATCGGTGAATACCTCGATTTTGCATCAACATGCTTTGGTTCACTTTGACAACTCCTTCAGTTTTCTGCCAGTGACACCATCCACCCTTATATGTTGCAGTTTCATCACAGCAACATCTTATATGTTGGCTCCCGAGTTGCATGTTGTAACATTTGTTCCATCACTTATGATTTGGTACTTGGAGATTACGCTGTGACTTTTGTGATCAGATATCTATTGCAGCATCATTGATCAGTCTTCTATATGTGATACTTAGACTTGATTTGACTTGTACTTTTGGGCAGTGATCAGATGATTCACTATGTACTTTACATTTCAGCTATACTTGTATACATATTGGATTCGCTCTATACTTCATATGCGAACATGATTTTCTTTCACTAAGCATGGGTATGCCTGCCTCATACATGAGATATCTTTCTGATCTCTTTCACTGATTTTTTGGTAGGCTGAAATTTGGTGAAGTCCTCTCTAGTCCTTGCAAGATTCTTTCTATTCTCATAATACATTTCTGCCATCATGTACCCCTTATGACCTCATATATTAGGGGGCATATGTTATAGCATCATTTATCACAAGCTCATAATTGACGATTTATGCTTTGGCCTTGGGCAGCCCTTCCCTTCAGACTTGGACACTTTCTCAAAAATCAGTATCCTAAAACCCATACACAACTTTGCCTAGACTTTTCCGCGTATACACGTGATTCCATCTATAGATAACCACGTATGACATTTTAATCATTAAAAAATATATATATATTCCCTATTTGGAGGTGGGGTTTGCAGTTGTTTGAGAACTTAACCACCCCAGCGCGTGGCCTAACTATTCCCAACTATAAAAAACTAATTTGAGGGAGTATAAAATCCCCTCAAGGGAATGGCCTAAGGGAGAGGGGAGAGAGAAATATAGATATTATACGTTGTTGGAGCCCTATCCAAGTCTGATATATTCCCATGCCTCCTGCACTTCCCAGATATATTCAAGAAACCCTTGTTTCCTTGAGATGTTCATCATCCTATATGACATCCATTGTGCACTCATCTTGGAAGAAATCTTGAAAGTCTAGGTCTGTGCGGATCCAAAGGACGGTATGCTCGAAGGCCGTGGCAGATTTTAGGTGATCTCTTCATGTTTACGTACTATACATGTCATTAATAATAGAAGAATCCATCTTGTTCCTAATGTTTACGTCTCGTTTATCTTTTATACATCTGTAATAATCATTAATTTAACATTCAGTATTGTTTTTATGATGTTATACTTGATTTTCACTAACATCTAGAACATATATATGCTATAAAACTAGGATTTTGTGTGCGTTCTTTGCTAGTTTAGAGATTTCTGAGCACAAAGTGTTGCATGGGGTTTGCACCCTGCGGGATCTACTTCAACTGAGGGATATCGGGGTAATTTCTGCAACCTATAATTTCTATTTATTAGCATAAAAGTTGGTGTAGTGAGTCCTTATTTTGATGGCATGCCCCTGATATGTGAAGGTTATCAACCCAAGACCTTTAGGGTATCATTTCCCAAAACACTCGCATATGTGCCTTCCATAATACATATCCGTGATTGTACGCACTTATTCTGAAACTGACTTGCATATAGATATCATTATTTTTACTGAATATATACATGCCTCTATAGATCCGAACCCATGTGTATATGCGCCTTCCTTGAGTAAAACCTTCATATAGATCTGTAAATAATTCAGGATTGTGCAACACTTCAAAACTACAAACTTACTCATATTATACCCTTCACTACAACAAACATGCGGTAGACCACAAATTTAAAAAACTCATAAACAAATCATGCAAATAAATTTTCATTTTAGGTTTAGAGATCCTGATCCATCATTTTATTCATGAGTGCATCATAATATCAGATATATCTATTGATTATAGCCCCTTCCATTCAAATATAATTAAGATTGAAGCATTCATTCAGTTCACATACTCATGCCTTAGCACTATGATCTTCACCTCCTTATATAGTTTGAGCCTTAGTCAATTCCATGAGTCAAAACTACACGTGTCTATGGGATAAAATAATCGTTACTGCGCTCAATATTGTCGGCTAGTACCATGGTAAACACCCCTTGTATTATAAAATTAGTGCACTAGCTCATACACGACTTTGCTTCTTCATACCTACGTGTATACATGACTTTGCCTTTACTAACTCGCGCATAGATATTCAATTATGTACTTTATCCATCTTATAAGTCTGATCTACAAATATTCTGTTCCATCATTCTCACATTTTGTTCCATTACTTTGTCACCTCTGAGCTTGTCCATAAACCATATACTTAGTCTTTTACAAGTCGGTAGCCATCAAGGACAACACATGCATCATAATGCAAACAATCTCCCCCTTTGGACTCGATTGCTACCATGATGGTGTTTGATCAACAAAACCTATAGATACCTGATAGACACATAAACTTAAGCATTATTAAAACACCAAGTTACTCTCCCTCTTTGATATCAAGGGAAAAGGGCAGACCAATGTTGAAACAAGGTTTCTCTTTCCTTGTATAAACAAGAGCTTGGTAGATCTGATCTGCACTATACTGACCATGTTCCCCTTAAGCACATGTTGAATCTTTAGATAGATTTTCAGTGAAGTGAATGACTCTATAAATCAACTGAGTATGACCTTTCCTATCACCAAGGACTCACACAATCACCCAACCACGTGGGGTTACATATTCGACTCAGCTACCCAACCAAGTGGGATTACGAATTTGACTCAATCACCTAACCAAGTGGGTTTACAAATTTGAAAAATTCCATACATGACATAACATGAAAATATTTACATCATAGGTCTCAACATGGCCTTTACATCAAATTGCAGATATGCCTTTTATAACCAAGACCAAAGGACCTCAATAAAGATATATCATCAAACATAACATAATTCCAACAATGCATTATGCTCAACAAGGGTAATGCTCCCCCTAAATATGTGCAACCCAAAAAATTTCAACAACCCATTCATCAATGAATCTTCATTAAGAAGATAAATATCAATGAGGAAAATGTAACATGAAAAACCATATGAGCAGACTGTACCCATCAACACTTGATCAATAGAGAAAAATCATTACTCTCAGCAACATGAAAAAGTTTGTTCTAGAGGTTGACCCACTGATTTTATGATAGAGATATCCATACGCGACTGTGTGAAAAGAGTCTCATATATACACGACTATGCATTAAGAAACCTGCGTACAGAAATCATCCTTCTAAAATTTCATCTGAGAAACAAATCATATAAGTTTAACTACATAATGAGGCAGAGACAACTCCCAGTTTTTTCTTGAGATATTCGAATGCTTCTCCTTGAACACGTTTAGTAAATATGTCAACAAATTTCTCATTGGAGGGAACATAATCCAATTTAACCTTTTTCTCAAGCATTTTTTCTAGTATAAAGTGATATTTAATAGGAATACACTTGGTTTTGGAGTGCATAACTATATTTTTTGAGATACTAACAACACTTGTATTATCACTTAGGATGAATATGGGTAGAGAACATTTAATTTGAATATCTTGTATTATCTGCATCATCAAGAGAAGTTGTGTGCAAGATGATGCAACAACCACATATTCTGCTTTTGTTGTAGATAAAGCAATGGAAATTTGTTTCTTGCTAAACCAGAATACTAATCGGGGTCCCATATAAAATGTGCCTACACTAGTGCTTTTCCGATCATCAGCATTTCCATCCTAGTTCGCATATGTGTAAGCATGAAGGGTAAGATAGGAATTTTTGGGATACCATAGAAAAAATTCATGATTTCCTTGGAGATATTTGAATATTATTTTTACTTCCTAAAGATGTGATTCCTTTGGATTGGCTTGGAAATGTCCAACAATCCCAACTACATGCATGATATCTGGTCTACTAATTTTTACATAAAGTAGAATCCCAATCATAGATCTGTACTCTAGTTGGTTTACCGTGGGTGAATCATCATGACAACTGAAGTTACATTCGTTCATCATTGGAGTACACAAAGGTTTGCATTCTTCCATCCCATACTTCTTCAGAATATGCTTGAGATATTTTATTTGTGAGAGAAAGATGCCATATTTTGCTTGTTGCACTTGTAAACCAAGAAAATATGTTAGTTCCAAAAGTAAAGACATTTCAAATTCCTGCTGCATAACAGAAGAAATTTTTTGACTCCCGGATTCTTCATTACTCCCAAAAATGATGTCATCAACATAAACAAAAATAATTAACAATTTTTCATCCTAAATTTTTGTGTAAAAGTTTCTATTTGTAGATCCTTTTTTGAAGACTTCTTGTTGAAGATATTTGTCAAGATGATAGTACCATGCCCATGGAGCTTGTTTTAGCCCATATAGAGCCTTTTAGAGTTTGCAAACAAGTTTTTCATAGTTCCCCAAAATGAATCCTTCTGGTTGTTCTATATATACTTCTTATTCTAGGTCTCCATTAAGGAAAGCAGATTTTACATCCATTTGATAAACTTTGAAACGTTGAAAACTTGAAAATGCAAGAAACATTATTATTTCTTCAAGTCTGGCTACTAGTGTAAATTTTTCTTCAAAGTCTATACCTTCTTGTTCAGCAAAACCTTTACAAACTAGTCTATTTTTGTTTCTAATTAAATCTCAATTTTCATTTAACTTATTTTCGAATATCCATTTTGTTCCAATAAGATTTTTATCATGAGGCCTTGGAACCAATTCCCAAGTATTTTTCTTTTCAATTTGATCCAGTTCTTCATTCATCACCTTAATCCAACTTTCATATTTACTATCTTGATTTATATTTTTTGGTTCAATGGCGGATAATAGTGCTAGATAGCTAGGATATCCCACAAGTGTTCTTCTTGTTTGTACCCCAAATTCCTTTTCTCCCAAAATTTGAGTTTCTAGATGATTATTTTGTACATACCTGGATGGAGCCTTTTCTTGCTCTGATGTGTCTTCTTCTGATGCTTCATTATTTTCTTCTTCTATATCATTGTGATTTGATGCGGGAAAGCATTAATCATCATCATCATCATCCTCTTTTGTTGTTATTTCCCTTATGGGAGTTGTGCATGCTTCATCAATCACAACATTAATACATTCAAAAAAATTTTGAATTTGCATATTATATCATGTGTATCCTTTACTTCTAGAATAGTAACCAAGAAGTGTACCTTCATCTTCTCTACCTTCAAGCTTACCGAGTTTTTCATCATTATTTTTGATGAAACATTTTCTTCCAAAAACTCTAAAGTGCTTCACAGTGGGAGTATTTCCATACCAAATTTCATAAGGAGTTTTATCACTATTCACATGAACATGGGCCTTATTGAGAATATTTAATATGCTATGGGAAACTTCACCCCAAAAGGTGTCAGGAGCTCCAAACTCATAAAGCATAGCACGAGACATTTTCTTAATTGTTATATTCATTCTTTCTTCCATGCCATTTTGTGGAGGAGTTCCAGCTACAAAAAATTGTCTTTTTATGCCATATTTTTCACAAAAATCAAATAATTCATCTTATATGTATTCCCCTTCTCGGTCAGATCTGAGACATTTGATTTTTTGATCTAATCCATTTTTAACTAAAGCTTTGAAGAACTTAAATTTATCAAATGATTCATTTTTTGTTTGAATAAATCGATCCAACACATTCTAGAAAAGTCATCAATGAATATGATATAGTATTGTTCTCCTCGAGGTGACTTTCTCTTTACAAGAGCACACATATCAGTATGTATAAGTTCAAGGGGCTTACTTGTTGATCCTTATTTAGCATTAAATTGAACTCTGCTTTGATTACCAAATTGACATGACTTACATATGGTACTTTCTAGTAGGGTGATGTTGGGTAGATCATGAACAAATTTGAGCCTGCTTGATTTTCTTACTTGATAAAAGCTCAGATGTCCCAACCTTCTGTGACATAACAAGTTTTCTATGGCTTTGCGAAGATAACATTTTTCTTGTCCACCTTTCAATATTTACAGACTTATTGGGGTTATTGTTCCTTTTATTATGGTCTTTCCTGTCTCAAGTTCATGAACCACATATTCTTTGGATCGGAAGACTACTTCAATTCCTTGGTCACACATTTGACTAACACTCAACAAGTTATGGTTTAATTCATCAACATACATAACATTACCAACTTTAACCTTTTATTTTAGAAAAATAGATCCATTACCCTTAATGACAGTAGGAGAGTGATTTCCAAAAGTGGAATTATTTTCTTTTTCTAATGCATTGTATGAAATGAGTTTATATTTATCACTTGTCATGGGTTTTTCACATCTGCTATCAATGTATGATTGATTTTATTCTCCTTATTCAAATAGAGTTGTGCCACATCTTTCGAATTGTAAGTCCTCATTTTTACGTACCTTGTAATTTGTGGATATTTGTTCTTTTTGATGTAGTGTACTCCTGCATTTAGATTCCTCATGTCCAAAGTTATTGCAAAACTAACATTCAATTTCATTCTTAAGAGGAGAGAATTTTTTATAAGTATTGTTCTTGATTCATGTATCATTTATTTGTTTTCTTGCTTCTCTATTCATGATGGTTTTGTATGCAACACATTGAGCAAATTTGTGACCAAAATTATGATATGAGAAACATTCTCCATTAAAGAATAAATTTATGTAATCAAAGAACCTTCTACTATTGTTTACATTTTGACCGATGCTTCTATTATTGTTCATCCTTGGATTGGAGTTGATTTACTTGTGAATTGTCTTTGTTATTCTGTTGAGTGTTGAAGCTTTTCTGACTGGCTTTTGCTACATTTATATAGCTTCTGGTTGTGGCTGAGGATTTCTCTATCAGTGCATATTTACCAATGTATCCAAGACCTGTCTTCATAAGAGGAGAGTGCTGAACCTTGATAATTTCATCTAAGGTTTCAAATCCTTTAGAAAATCGAAGATTTAGAGTTTTTATTTCTCGAGTTCCTTTCTTAGGCTTACTATTTCATATTCTAACTTCTCATTATGCTTCTCTTTTTATATGAGTTGATTCTTTGGAGTACCTATGGATTTTTTTTTTCTTCCAACATATTTTGAGTTGAGTGATTTATTCAAAGAAATCATTTTCTTCTAAAGCATCCATAAAATCATCTTTAAACTCATTAATTTTTTTTTTCAAATTCCATGAGTAGTTTAAGATCTTGATCAAATTCTCGTTATTCATTATTTGACAAGCCATCACTATCTTCATGAGTATAATAAATTTTCCTATTGTCAAATCGTCTCCTGTTACCTTTTTCTATATCCTTTCCCTTATCATGACTATCTTTATGAGGAAATTTAGCAGCATAATGACCCACTCGTCCACAAGAAAAACATTTGAAGGGAAGATTACCTCTAAACCTTTTGATGCCAAGTTGAAGTTTCTTTACAAAATTTACCTCGTCTTATTCTAATACTACCCCAATTATTTTTTTTCTTCCTTTTCCTTTCATTTCACAGTAGCTTGAAATGCAGCTTCTTTGACTTTAGATAGACCTCCTTTTCTCATTTCAAAAGTAGTAAGGATCCCATGAAGTTGAACAACAGTAAGAGTCTACAGATCTCGCTTCTCTTCAATAGAAAACACTTTTGACTCAAATTTAGGAGTTAGATATCTTAATATTTTCTCTACTAGATTTGTGTCTTTTATGAATTCACCTATATTTCTCATACGATTTATGATCTCATCTAGTCGTAGAAATAAAATAGCAATATTTTCATCATTATGAATTTTGATATTTTCATATTGAATTCTAAGATTTTGGAGTTTAACACTTTTTACCTTGGCATTGCCTTCATAGCTTAGAATTTTTTTTCCCATATCTTATTTGATGTATCTAATTGCATAACCTTGAAAAATTATGATTTGGTCAGGATTCCCAATAATGAATTGACATCTTTTGAATTGGTTTCATAGGTTTCCTCTGTTCCTGGATCTATGGGAACTATAGCTAGATATTCTTAACCTCGTTCAACAATTTCCCAAACATCTACTTTGAGATAATGAAGCTAGGATCTTGTTCTTGTCTTCCAGAAGATTAAATTGTTTCCATTGAAGAGTGATGGTATGATAGATGTTGTTCCATATTGATTTCTCATCTTGGTAGATCTTCCTTCAAGAAATTAATATTCTTCATAAGGACTTTCTCTGATACCAATTGTGGGCAAAAACACTAAAAGGGGGGTGAATCAATATCTGAAAACTCACAATAACTTTTATTTTCTTTACTGATTTCTATACACGACTTTAATTAATCTAACTTGCATATGTACGTGGATTTATTTAAGGAAACTTACATATGCACAGTGAACATGAACACTAGGATTTAAGGTGGAAACGCAATGTGGGAGAAAACCATCATTGTTGTCATCTTTGTCTTCAATATTTATTATATATAAAACTGCTTATAATCATGTACTAGTGCAGACTCATACCAGCAGGTGGGAACCCACCTCCAGAAGGCTGCAACCTTCTCTCATTCTCTAGCTGATACTAGAAGGGAGCTCCAACCCCCTAATATTGTTTACAAGCCACTACTAGAAGGGAGCTTCAACCCCCTGCCCTCGTTTACCATCCACTACTGGAAGGAAGCTACAACCCCATGATCTGATCACCAGCTCCTACTGGCAGGAAGCTTTGACTTCCTCAGTGAATGCTCCAACCCTTAACACCACCGCAAACCACTTTTCATAAATTTTCACACTATATCCACTACACTCATTTAAGCCCAATATCATACATCAAACTAAAACATATAATTGTACCAAATCATTCATTGGATCATCAATCAACCAACCAATTTTTGATCTTTAATCGCAATCAACTAGCAGCATAATCTATACTCCAACAACCCAAATCTATATGAAGACATCATTGATAGACAACAAAAACACAACAAAACTGATCAAACCTTTCCTTGAGCATTCTTCAACAAAACCCTAACTTCAATATGCGCCTTCCATAATACATATCCATGATTGTACGCGCTTATTCTAAAATAGACTTACGTATATATCTCAATATTTTTACTAAATATAAATGCACCTCTATAGAGCTGAACTTGCGTGTATATACGCCTTCCTTGAGTCAAACCCACATATAGATTTGTAAATAATTCAGAACTAAGAAACACTTAAAAACTGCAAGCTTACTCATATCACAACCTTCACTATGACAAACATCCACCAAACAACACATATAAACATCTCATAAACAAATCATGCAAATACATAGTCATTTCAGGTCTAGAGATCCTGATCCATCATTTTATTCATGAGTGCATCATAATATCAGATCTATCTATTTATTGTAGAACATTCCATGTAAATATACTTCATATTGAAGTATTCATTCAATTCACATACTCATGCACACTTAGCACTATGATCTTCACCTCCTTATATAGTTTGAGCCTTAGCCAATACCATTAGCCAAAACCACACAAGTGTCAATGGTATTCTTGGATAGGATCAAATAACCATTACTGCACTCAATATTGTGGGTTAATGCCATGGTAAATACCCTTGGTATTATAAAATTAGTGCACTATCTCATACGCGACTTGGCTTCTTCGTACCCGCATGTATACACAACTTTTCCTTTAGTACTGACTCGCGTATAGATATTCAATTATGTACTTTATCCATCTTCTAATTCTGATCTGCAAAGCTTCTATCCCATCATTATGACATTTTGTTCCATCAACTTGTCACCTCCGATATTTTTCAGAAACCATATGCTTCGTCTTTTACAAGTGGGTTTCCATGAAGGACAACACATGCATCATAATTCCAAAAATGTGTTGTAATCTTGCAAGCTTTTCCCCTCCTTTTTGGTGAAGTAGTTCCACTAGATGCACTGGTCATATTCATATGTAAGAGGGTAAATTTGTGATTTTATTAGGGTTTTCATGTCCTACCACTTAGTCACTAGAGGCTCTCCCCGCAACCTTAAGGTCTTTGTGTCGATTTCTCACCGCGTTAGGGCATGGCCCTCTAACTTCATCCATGTAAATGAAACCTTGTGTACTTCCTGCATTTTATGGACACTGAAATACACTTCTATTTGCAAGAACTAGTGATTTAGCTTCATAGTGTTGATCTCATCATGGTATAACTTTATATCAACCTTCACTTTTGTTTTGAATAGGGACTGTAATTTATTCATGGAACATGAAATGGGTTTTTCCTTTTCAAGTAATTCATTTAAATTGTTCTCCATTTCTTCCTAATATACTGATCCCCCCCTGATATTTCTAATAGGTTAGAACCCCATATTCTCTAAATATCCCAAGGTTATTTCTCAGGGACACCATGAGGATATTTACATTATGATTTCTATCAATGGCTTGTTATTGTAACTACAAAAACTTTTCTTCTACAGGAAACAATGTATACTTTGAAACGATAATGATAAATTGAAAACGGGAACTCTAGTAGAAAAAACACCAAAAAAATTGAAAAGAAACGAAAAAAAAACTGTGTATTCCAGAAGGAGGTTTTATTTTCATCAGGGTTAATTTGCAACATTTTTTAGAAATGGAAATAAAACCAATTTTCCTATGCCAAATAAATGGAAAAAAAACACTAATGTTGTTGCTAGAATACCATTTTTATTTTTTGGGTACACTTTCAACGTTTTTTTTAGTAATGACATTAAATATAGAATAATGGGATTTTAAACACATTAAAATTCCAAAAAAATTTATCCATGTCGTTTAACATATAATATCATGACACTAAAAGTCCCTATAATTCTAATTGTTTTTAACCATAATGTTAAAGATAAAATATGTTCCATAATTTTTCACACATAGAAGTAAGAAACATTAACTTTTCAACATATTTCAACCATGATATTATGAACAAATTAAAATAACCCAATGAAACATAAATTATTTCTCTAAGTTATTGCTGCATTGTAAATATTTTGAACAAATGAATTCATCATAATTAAAACATATAATCCAACAAACATAAAAGTGACTCATAACTTCATGTAAGATCATATGGAAGTTAAAATATCATTTTCATTGATCAATGCAAAAACAATTTATATAAAAAAAATTACACAATTATTCAAAATCACTCATATTTTCTTTCACACCATCAAAATTCACATCTTCGGGTGAATGACTGGATGCAGATGAAGATGTTCCATAATATTATCTATCATCAACCAGTGCTCCATCTGATTCAACCTGCATGCCCACCATCTAAGGTTTCAAAATTCTTCTAGATTTACGACTCGGTTCAACAGACTCACATCTCAACATTGTTTCTTCTGGTAGAAAATTCTTTAGAATATATTTTGTACTAGAGTGAAGAGTTCATCTCTTTGTTAAATTGAATTCATGAACAAGTATGTGAACATCCTCCAATTTTAAGAGGTCTGTAAGACGATGATTTATATTTGTACCTTCTCTTTTTCTCTTTTTTCCAATTTTTTATCAACTACCATCTTTGTCTTGTACACACCATCGAATGTGTGTGTGTTTGTGGCATACCAATGTACTTCAACACTTCTAAAATATTCATTTTATATAATGTCCTTTATAACCTTAGCAACCCAAAATGGATAGCCATTTGGATCTACATCTGGTAACACTGCAATCATGCAACTCAACTTAATATCATGTACTAAACCCCTGCAAAGGTCTTCCATGGCTTGACGTTGTGCACGAGATCTTCTAGAACCAATATATATTTCTCTTTCCTTTACCTATGTATAATTAATAATAGCTTGAGATTGTTGTTTTTCAACAATGTTTTTTTTTCTCAGGTTCATTTAACACATTTTGTGCCCAAGTAAATGGAATCTTGAAAAGATTATCTTCATTTCCTGATCTTGAAAGGGTATCACTTTGATCATTGAAGAAGGACTCCCACCAAACAAAATTAGCAACATCAAAGTACTCATATGTATATCTAATGGATTTTTTTATTTCTTCCACGCATTCAAAATAATCTATATCTCTCTTCTGCCTTCATGCATTATGAACTTCCACAATTGATTGTAATAACAATATATTTGAGAAAATATTGGATAATATGGAATGAACTTCAAAAATTCCAAACCTAATGATGGCGCTCATTCAACAATAGTTGAATAATTCTTTCCCCATATAAGTATTTTCCCGTCAATTTTTTTGATACGAAATTGATGTTGGAGGCTTATGTCATTAAGTTTTTCAATGCATTTCTCCTCACCATGTGATCCTATAGTAAACCTTCGCATGTAAATAGTTTATTTTAACACATTAAAAATAGGATTTACATATATGATTTCTTCATATATTCAATTAATGTTGGCAAGCTCCCAACATCCTTCCTCCTCAATGTTACTGAAAATCGACCGAAGATCTCATCAATATGGTTGTGAGTGTGCCCAATAGAAAGGAAACCAAGCTTTACCTTAGGAAAAATTCTCAATTCAACAAGCACATTTAAATATCTAAAAAAAAACTGTTTTTTCTTTCACAACAAGTGTTGTCCAATTGTAGATACAAAATTTCAGGAATATTACCACACCAATGAGAAAGCACATCATGAATTATGGTTATTGTAATATTTCCATCATTATGAATATTTGGAGCTGTGAAGTTAAACTCTTGGCAATGTTTTTCCATTGAAAACGATACAACCGACCAAGTGAAACTGGATAAAAAATTTCTCCTACAAATTTTTGGGTGTGCAAACAAAAAGTGGAAGAAATGTTTTCTTCTAGTAGATACCATCAATTATGAAACCCAAATACTTTTTTGGATTATCATAAAACTTCTTTCAATTCTTGTACAACTTTTTCCTTTCAATTGTTTGTTGTTCGCGATGCTCTTGAAGTGCTTTGACAATGTAATCTACACATAACATAAAATAAACCTATTAATAAATACATTTTCATAGTTGATCATTATAAAATTTAAAAGAATAATGTTATGAATGCTTACCTCTTTCTACTCCTTGACATTTATCCCTTCTTTATTTTAAAGAAGCACATGTACTACAAACCCCCATCCTTGTCTTCTTAGGAATACGAAAATTGTTGAATTCTCTCCTCCATATCTGCACTAAATATTGATGTGGAATAAAAAAACCATTTCCTTCAACACCTTATGCATATTCCTTGTATAAGTTGTACATTTTGCGTCTTGAAAAATTAGCTAGAATATGTATTCTATATCTATTTGGCATACACTCTCCATGTTTTGAAAATAAGTCTTTCATCCATGACAGTGAAGTGTTTTCTAATGGCCCAAACTCTCATTCATGATGAACTTGTGAATAATATGTAGGACCTTTTTCCAAATTATCTTGGATTCTTGACAAATGAAAATTAGCAATTGAATGAAACATTTTGAAAGCATTTATACAAATCAATAAAGACCCAATATGATAATCATAACGTGACAATGCATATTGCATGCACCCCACTAAATATGAATTCTTCATACTTTTATTCATTGACAAATAGCTCTTCCTTTTTCTCCAAAGAAAACTTGAAATCCATATTTTCAAGCAATCCTTTTCACAACAGTCAATTTAATTGAGATCATTGATAGATATTCTTCTCGTGAGATATTCTACTCTACCCCTTGTATAACTAAAACATCTTGGATCGACACGAAAAGGTGTACTCCTACTCCTAGATATAATATTTGTTGGCAAGCTCTCCATCATTTCATCATTCTCTGAACAAGAATTTTCATCATCATTAGGAGGAATACTATTCTTACTATGATCATTTTAAGTATAGTTAAGAAATTCACAACCATCATTATTTAAAAAGTATTCATTACCATCTTAAGCAACAGGAAAAATTTCAATACCATCATATGTGGATTTGAAATACTAACTTGGAGGATATATCTCACCATCTTAATCTTTCCCTTCATCATTGTTGCTCTCATAGTCCATATAATTAGGACTACGTAGAAATTACGACCCTCAATTTATTGGAAATTATTCATCCTTGACTTTGTCTCTACTGCTCTCATAGTCCATATGATTAGTACTAAGGGGAAATTGTGACTCTCTATTTATTGAAAATTATTCATCCCTTCGTTCGTCACTGGTGCTCTCATATTCCATAGGTTTAGGATTACGTGGAAAGTGTGACTCTATATTTATTTTAAATTATTCACCCTGAATTATGTCATTGTTGCTTGTTGGTATGCTAAATTTCTCCATTTTTAACATCTATCCTACTCTAGACACGTGACCTAAAAACTTTGTTTCAACCTTGGAACCCATTCATTCCTGCACTTTTTCTGGAATAATGCCCATTCCTACACTATCTTTATATTTTCATATTAAAGGCTTGTCATGGACTTAATTATTTATTTATGGATTTTATACCTTTAAAATCATCTTCTCAACTATTATTTCCTCTTTCCTAAATTATTTGATGAAAAATGTATTAATTATTGTGAAAGAATGGACGAGTGCAGGTAGGATTCCTACACCAACTAGTGGTTCCTCCACTCCCGTGACAACTCACCAACCATGCGGATCTTTCATTAAAGACTAGTTCATCACGGGTTGGGTTTAGAGTGGGAGAGAAATCAGTGGATATTACATATTAGGATTCCGGCCATATGCCTCAGATTACGATTTTGTAACAACTGAAAGGCTTAGTTTAAATTGATATTATGTTTTTGTTATTGAAGTAGGCCTAAGGGCTTGTATTTAATGTAGAAATATGATAGGAAATAGCTAGCGATGTAACAAAAATTTTGTGAATTGTAATTATTTCAGTGTCACCCTCTTTGTCGGTTGGATTCAGATATCATGATGTACATTTTCTGATTTTGAATATAATACAAATGATTGTGCCATGTTATTTTATTTTCTCATTTCAATATTATGGTGATGCGTCGTTGAGTGACTGAGTTTCCGATTTTGTAACAGGGAAATGACCTGGTTGGATATGGCCCAGCCAACCAATCTCATTCTCCCTTCATTAAAGGTTTGTTAATTTTATTTGAGTGAAAAGTGTGAATTAATTATTTATATCGATTCTTTCACAAGTAACGGGTTTGATTTCATTGCAATTGTTGTGTTACGGATCAGTGGTGTGTAGGCTTAACTGTGTCTGATTTTACCTTGTATAATTTTCCCTTTTGATGCTTGTTAAATTTCTGTGAGAATAGTGCAAGTACGTTACCTGTATGAGTGTGTTCTTGATCCCGCGAGTCAATCTCCTTGGTTCATTTCCAAAAGTATTTTTACTTCTTTAATTTTGCAAGATATTTATTTATTTTTGAAAGTAGGTGTTTATTTCTAAAACAAAGGCATTCTTAATATCTAGAGTTCATCTTAAGAGTTAATTGTGTTTGATGAACAAGGAAAAAACATTGTTGTAACATAAGTATCTATTCTTGCACTTAACATTTTTGAGGAAAGTATCGAATCTCATGTTAAATTAACAAATGAAAATTTTGAGTTAGAAAGTTTAAGAAGAAGATGTGATTCATATGAATAGTCATCTCAGGAAGAAGGTTGCTGACACAATCCAATAATTTCCTTAATTGTATGAAAAAAGTTTCTTGTTTTAAGAAAGATTTACATTGATTTTTGAAATCATTTCTTGTTTCGAGTATAAGTTTAGTTGAAGAATATTTCCGCTTGTGAAAGTTATTATCAAATTTCTATTCACTTTTCAATTTATTTCACTAGTAACATGCTTTTTACTTTATTAAGGTAATATGAAAACTTAGTACAAGAACATTGGTTTTCTGGTATAGGAACCTATGTTTCGGTACAAGAACTGATATCCTAGTACAGGAACAGAGTTCTCTAACCCGAAGACTTAGAGCTCCTATATGAAGGTAAAAATATTCAGTATAGGTACAGAACATACCTCTGGTATATAAAATTTGTTCCAGTATAGGCACACCATTCCGGTACAAGAACGTTGTTGTAGTACAGGAATGATACTTTAGTGCAGGAATGAATATCTTCAAAAGAAGACAGACACCTTTAATAGTCCAAATATCATTATGTCATATAACCATACTGAAGGTAATGATAAATATTCATTTCATCAATCAGGGTTGTTTACAGAAACTTAAGATTTCCTTTTATTTACCTCCCTGCAAAGTACATTCTTTCGTATTCCAGCATTAAAATTTCATTGGTATTAATTGTTGTCTGATCATTCCTTTTTTTACTATGCAAGATCGTAATTAAAGAAGTAGGAATAGAACTAATAAAGGTTCATATCATTTCTGGCATTTCTTGTGCTTCACCTCAAAGTTTACAAAACCGCAAGGTTGACAATTAAGAGTTGAAGGAGTTCACTGGACTAAAATTCCTCCACCCAACATTTCTCTCATAGTCCATAGAGTTAGGAGTAAGTTGAAAATGTGACTCTGTATTTACAAAAAAAAAAAATCCTTCTATTCATCACTATTGCTCTCATAGTCCTTAGGATTAGGACTATGTGGAAAATGTGACTCTCTATGCATTGAAAATTCTACATCCTGCCATTCATCACTATTGCTCTCATAGTTCTTATGATTAAGACTAAGTGGAAATTGTGTCTCTCTATTCGCTGAAAATTCTTCATTCTGCCATTCATCACTATTACTCTCATAGTCCTTAGCATTAGCACTAAGTGGAAAATATGACTTTTTATTTACTGAAAATTATTCATCCTATGATTCATCACTATTTCTCTCAAATTCCTTAGGATACTTTTAACATAAAGTTATAATCCAGAAATAAGTAATAAAAAAAAATACTTTATAAATTCCTCAAACATTTCATCCAATGATAATCATACTTACTTTACACGAGATATATTGTTTTGACATGAATTTCATCATCAAATTCCTCATTGAATGTTCTAAGTAGAAGGGGAACTAACCTTTCAAATCAAAAAATCTCTCGTTAACAATGTTGTTGCTCTAGAAAATCATTCCAAGATTTTAAAAAAAACTCGAGAAATGTTCATGTGATGTGAGGAATAGTGACAATGAATGTTCTTATATATCAGAAATTATGTAATTTCATTTTTGCGGGGTAAATGTGGGATAAAAGCTATATTAAACACACATATACACGCACACACATACATATAATAATAATAATAACAACAATAATGTTATATAATTTAAGTAAGATTTATTTTAATTTGGAAAATGAAAATTGTGTAGGAAATTTCAATCGTGATTAGGGTCAATATTCAAGAGAATATTTTATTCGAAAATTTTTAAATAAATCGTAGAAGAAAATTTGGATGGAAAATTTTCAGCTAAAACATTTAGAGGGAAATTTTGGAGGAAAATTTTCATTCTTTGAGCCATATATTATCATTGGTAGAGAGAACGTTTGCATCATTCGACATTTTTTGTTTGAATGTTATGGATTCTTATGATACTGAAGTTTCATTTTATGAAGCATCAACATCTTTGTCACATAACAACTCTATTCATATTGATGAATATAATGAAAATTATTTCAATATTAATATAGAGCCAAAATTTCCACGTAGTTCTAATCCTCAGGACTATGAGAGCAACATTGACGAAGGCCAGGATGAAGAATTTCAAATAAATAGAGAGTCAAATTTTCAACATAGTCCTAATCTTATGGACTATGAGAGCAATAGTAATGAAGGCTAGAATGAATAATTTCCAAAAATAGAGACTCACAATTTCCACTTAGTCCTAATTACCAAGTGAAAATGTGAATTTTAGTAACACTTTTTCCCCTTTTTTGAGAAAAAAATATCATTTTTAGAATTTTTTCAACTTTATGCAAGCCAAAACAAATTTTATATTTAGAATTTCATTTTACAATAAAAGCAAACCTTGTGAGAAATTTTATTAGCTTTATATTACTTATTTTTTGGAATATTTTTATTCACATTTGTTATGTCAACTTAGAAATTATTTGAGTGTATTTTCTTTAACAATCAAGGAAATCATAAAAGTTCATCTTGTTAAGAACTAGTGTATTCTTTGTTAACTAGGTGTTTTTGAGGAAAAAAATGTGTTACAACAATGAGGACGGACTCTACTTCGATATAGGTATATTTAAGAAACCAACTGATGCATATCATAATTAACTAGAATTATTTTAACTGAACCAATATGAAAAAACAACATATTTTGAATATGTTTAGTTCAATGTCAAGCTTCTCAACATATTAGTTATAAACTAAAAATCTATAAACTACCCATTATAGATGACGAACCTATGTAACGCACCATAATTTTTTCAATTGTATTTTGGATGATATTGAATTTTGATTTCACTAAATTATAATAACTATTAGAAAAAAAAATTCAACCATTTTATTAGAAAATTAATTAAATTAGTAAATATCTATGGAATTCCATAAAGTCATATTTGTTGAGAGTAGATTCAATTATGCAAATGCTAGTCCTGGTTCTGGAAGTTAATTCATCAAATTTGACGGATTTTTACGATTCCAAAGTTGAATATATGTGTTTAGAGTCGAGCTGCAGCATAGTGGCAGATGTTTTAATTCGGTTGAACTTTTGTAGTAGTTCATCCGAACTTTTTTCAGTGCCCTGTCCCATTAATTTTAATAATAAAAAGGCTCGGCTGAAATTTTAATTGCTCATTCTGTCGGCCAAAAGAAAAAAAAATCGATGAGGCCCGTCCAAAAAATAAATTTCACAAACTCTATAAATAAATAAAAATTGAAACATTATTTTCGCACATTTCTTCATTTGGGTTGAATTTTCAAACTAAATCTTTAGGGCTGAATTTTCAAAGGAAATTTTTTGAGCTGAATTTTCAAAGGAGATTCTTTGGGTTTAATTTTCAGATGACATTTTCTGGGTTGAATTTTAAAAGGGAAATTTTTTTAGAGTAAGTGTTTTGGGCTCAAGTAAATCTTTTGTGATGATTTTTTAAAGTGATTTTTGGTATAAATTTTCAAAGTGAGTTTTTTTTGCAGGATTTTGAAGGAAATTGTTTGAGCTTTATTTTTAAAAGACATTTTTTTGGCGGAATTTTTAAACAGACTATTTTTTAAAGTAAGTGCTTTGAGCTAGAGTAATTTTGTTTTGCGGAATTTTTAAAGTGGGTTTTTTTGAAATAAAGTCTTTTGTGAGGATTTTTTGAAGTGATTTTTGGTCTAAATTTTTAAAGTGATTTTTTTTGCCAGATTTTAAAAGACATTTTTTAAAGGATAGCTTTTTGAGCTTCATTTTTAAAAGACTTTTTTAGGAGACTTTTTAAAGTGACTTTTTTTTTAAGTAAGTCTTGTGGACTGATGTAAGTCTTTTGTGCTGAATTTTAAAGTGAATTGTTTTGAAATTAAGTCTTTTCTGATGAATTTATAAAGTGAGTTTTTGTCTAAATTTTGTTAGGGTGTTTTTTTTGCAGGGCTTTGAAGGAAATGTTTTGATCTTCATACTAAATTATTATGGGAAATCAAATAAATTGCAAGAGAAAATATGATCGAACAAGAAACCTTGAGGCTCATAGAGATTCTAAAAAAGAATATCATAAAAAAGGAGGGGAGAATTCTTAAATATTGAAAGGGAAAATCAGCCTTAACTAGAAGTTGAAGGAGGTATGTAAATGTAAATATTATAAATGATATTTAAAATTTAACTAGTGTATTGTGAAACTTAATTTTTATTTGTTGAACTAATTTCAAAAATATTTTGCAATGTAAACAAAGAGAGATATTCCTCATAACATTGATGATGAGACATAAAATGTTTAGAAAAAGTGAAAAATATTATGAACCAATGACTGAATATGTTGTTGAAAATGTTGAAAGAAATTCAAGTGAAGAAATTGAATCACAAGGTATGTATATGTATATGTCATGTGTATTATTGAAATTATACATATTTATTATTTTTTCAATTTCATCCAAACTCTATTTTTTAATTTAATTATTTATTGAATATTTAATCTCATTTTGTACATTTAATTCTCATAAGTACAGATGAAATCAATATCGATGATGAGATGTTAGAAAATGTTGACATTAACACATACGGAGATAAAAAAACTGATCATGTTATATGATATCGTGTTAAGCGCATTATTGATATGTTATTCACCGATTAAAATCAGGAAGTTCAAGCCCAAATTTTGACAAGTATATTAACATCAAAGGAATTAAAAGAAGCTACTACTCTATTGGGTATTCGAAAATCAACAAAAGATTAAAAAAATGAAGGAAAATGTGATACAAAATATAAATAGTGCTATAAAATCAATTGGAATATCTAGAAATAAAAGTGATTTAGATGCATGTAGAGCAATAAAAATGGCATTGGTTTCATCAAGTACTAAAGAAAATCGTTTGGTAAAATCTATGGCAAAATAATTCTGGACACCACGAAAAACATTACACAAACATCGACAATTTCGATTGCAAATATATGTAAATGATGAGATCATTAGTTTGGACAGTTATTTGTAGAAAAACATAAAAATATATACTTGGAGAAGATGTTAAAAAAATAATATATGAATATCGGATGAAAAAATCACGTGTTTCACCAAAAGAAATGGATGTGACACAGTGAACAATAGCATGAAATCAATACGAAAAGCATGCAAAATATATCTTGGACACCACCTAGATAGAGTTGTTTAATAATTTCATAGAAGACAATTGTGGATTTAATGTATCAATCAGTGCTTTTGTGCAATAAAAACCATGGTATGTTAAACCTATCATTGTACACGATACTTGTTGTTGTCATTATCATGTAGCATTTTAGTTATATTATGACACATTCCTTAATTTTGATAAAACATTTTGGAAAAATTCACCTTCTCCTTCCACTATCCATGATTTCATATCCCAAATTATATGTGTTACACCATTTTTTGGTCATCTAACCTATTATCATTAGATGGACCCAAGTACACCATGTAAGACCAGTTTTACCCTAATTAAAACTGCTTTCACTATGTTAAAACAGGAAACCCCAAAAGGAAATATTAAACAAACCCATATTTGTTTGATTTTCCTCATGGAACAATTAATTAAACCATAATTTAATTATTATTCCCAGTCATGTTTAACCCAAAATCAAAGGAATTAATTAGATAAACCCATAGTTATCTTATTATTTTCTAGGAATAATTATTTAAATAATATTCCTCGTTAAATATGACCAAATCAACCACTATTAATTAAATAAATCATTATTTATTTAATTATCTTTCAACCACTTCCTTAAATAATTAAATAAATCATTATTTATTTGATTATCTTCTAACCACTTCCTTAAATCGATAAATAAATCATTTATTTATTTATTTTTGACAAATTAAGGGATTTGACCCAAGTCAAATACCTTTTCCCTCCAACAAATATAATAAAATATTCCATAAAAAGTGGATCTAGATCCAAGTTAACCCATGCACCAAGATCTAGAATGACCCAATATTTTGTTATAAATAGGAGGGTTTTTCCTACCATTCTTCACCTTTTGTTGCCTATTAGACTAATCACCCCGGATCTATACACTTGGTCACCATTTTCTGCCATTTGTTGTGTGAGCTCCCTTTGAGTTCCATTCTTTGCGTGGGTCTTCTACACCAACAAGAGAGAGAAATCTTAGATCTGAAGTGCTGAGGACTTCCAAGAACCCATCCCCCTGAGGGGAATTGGATACACCTTCTTGTTGTCCTCCCAGGTGCCCCATTAATATAAAAATTCTTTCAAAAAATTGTTCTTGTCTTGTCTATTGGTAAATGGAGCAAACCCTTACTTTTTCTGCTTAATGTCTTTCCATGCCTAGATCTGGTTTTTGCAGTTCTTTTATGTCTAACTAACCGCAGATCTGAAGATATTGGCAGCCACTTTTGTTGTTAGGGCTATTAGTTATGCGTAGCTAAAGTGGTCCTTTTTCGTACACTTCGACAAAGGAGTCATACTAACAAATGACGACTCCACACGGGTTTTAAATTACGACCGCTATCGTTTTTCATATTCCTGCATATCCATCTACTTCAGACCCTAGGGTTTCTTTTCAGCTGAATATTTTCCCTATTTTTATGTTGTTTTTCTCACATAAAACCCTAAAACATTAAAATTTCTAACTTCCGTGTGTTTCTGGCCCTATTGCGCAGGTAAGTGACACCAGCCGCACCTGAGACGACAAATTTTCTGAAAATCTGCCGCCGAGACAACCAGAACGGGGGGTCGCACTTTTTGGCCCATAAATCATAACGACCTCTAGGTCACAATTTTTCGTCTTTTTCTCGTGACCCGCACTAAAAACAGGCCGAAACTCGCGACTCGCCGCCTTTTTCTGCTGATTTTTCTGCAATTTTTCTGGGTTCTGTTGCAGCTTCTGTCAGGGTCTTCCAGCCTCTGTCTCAGCCCACTTTGACCAAGTTCTAATCTATTTTTACTCATCTAAGTGGGAACCTAGCCCCCTGGGGCTTTAGTACCCTCCACTTTTTGTGGAAGAGTTTTAGCTGTTTTAGCCGTCTATTTTTCAGAGCTTCAGCCTCCTTTTTTCCAGATCTGTTACCTCCCTTTCAGATCCATTGAAATCGGCTCCTCTACCTCTCAAATCACCTCCTGAAGATTTGTTTGGATCTTCTTTTAGGGCCTCCACCTTGTCCCCTCCATATTTTGCTGATTAACAAAACTTTTTCCGCTCACCTTGCCAAAAAATATTTCGGGCCGGATCCGCACCTCTTTCAGCCTTATCCTTTAGATCCCCGTCCCTTTTGACCTAGATCATATTGGCCTCTTTTCTCTCGTGTGTTTTTGCCTAGATTTTTCCCTTTCTTTCGCATTAGTTTTGAGAGACCCGCCTTCTTGGGTTAGATAGATGCACAAGTAGTCAGCAGAGTCTGTTATTTCAGCATTATATACTGCTCGTAGGTTTATTTTCAGCTACGCAGCACACTTTTTTCTTGCTCTCAAAACGGAAAGGGTTTAAAAATTAAAATTAACGCACGCCACACATCGACCCTAAGTGAAGAAGCGCCTGGTTAACACCGCCTGGAAAAGACTCTAAAATAAATTGTTACTGCACCTTTTCTGCCCTTGACCTCAATTGATTCTGTCCCTTTCTGCCCTTGTCGGTTTCCTTCTTCCTGTCATCATTATGCCCCCAAGGCGCCTTTCCCGGAGACTTATTGGCCTTCACCCTCAGTTTCCGGTCGATCGGCTTGCTCCGACCCGCCGTCATCGAGCTAGTCCTCCTCCGAGTCCACACTCCGACTCCTCTCCTGATTCATCGGGTTCCCCTTCTCCTCCTGGTTCTCCCCCTACCACCATGTCTGCTCCAGGGCCTAACGCTAGCAGTTCTCCCGGCCCTAATGCTGGCCCAACTACTAGCAGAACCACCACCAGAACGACCCCGGCCACCTCGTTGCTGCCGTACATTGTAGGCCTTACCCTCCCCGATTTCAATCAGTTGATCAACGACCCTATCTGCCACGATGTTGGTTGGCCTGCCATGCCAACCAAGCTCCCTTCCGACATCCCTAAATTCGAAGGCCAAGATGGAGAAGATCCAACCAATCATGTCCGATCTTTCCACTTGTGGTGTTCCTCCAATTACATTACCGATGACTCCATCCGTCTTCGTTTGTTCCAATGCACACTTACCGGTGAAACTTCTAAATGGTATGTTGAACAAGCCACCTCTTCCCATACCACCTTTGCGACCCTTGCCCAGGCCTTTTTGTCTTATTTCCAGCTCCCTCTCCAATACGACACTGGCACAGAACTCTTGACTTCCTTCAAGCAATCCTCTTCAACCCACCTTTTCGCCCATGTTCAGGAATGGTGAAGAAGATGGAGCTTATGTCGATCCCCTCCCTTCGAAGATCGAGTTTATATGGACTGGTTCCTTCGCACCCTTCCGGCTCCCATCGGCAAGGATGTCGCCTCCCATTTTCCTCAAACTGAAGAAGCCGCCTTCCAAATAGCCTTGAAATATTACCTGATCTACGCTCAATCTGGTTATGTTTATACCGTTCTTCCTGACCTCCCCAGGCCCGGTGGCGCTAACGCCCCGGGGGCATATCGTTCCACTGACGGTATTGTTGGAGCCCTTTCCCATCCATACGCTCAACCTCCTATGGGCTATGGTCTCCCCTGTGTGAGGCCAGCCTCCTCCAAAGACTTTCCCCCTCCCGGTAGCATGTATCCAGGATACGGCATGCCTCCTCCTTTTGCCCAACCTCCTGCTTACCTCAATGTTGCCCAACCTACCCATTACCCTTATCCGCAGCCTGGTGCACTAGCTCCTCCAGCATATGCACTTCCTCCTCCCCTGCCTCCTCAACCCCAGCACCAGCCCCTACAGCCCCCTCCAGGGCAAGTATTTGTACAGCAGGGCGCGACTAATCCCCCTTCTTCTCAAAGAAGGTGGAGAGGCAATCCAAACCAATCTGCCCCTGGTACCCGTGGACCCAATCCTGGTGTGGACCCTAACACTGCTAACCAGCAACAGGGCACTCAGCCCAAGCCAGATAGGCCGCTTCGCACAAGTAAGCCTTGTTCGTGTTGCGGTGTTTATGGTCATTACACCCACGATTGTCCCCTATTACCCCAAATGCAGAAGATGTGGGAGTCTCAAGCCACATTGCGTGGACAACATGCCTCCCCTCATGCTCCTCCTAATGTGGCCACTACCCAGCCAGCTGTGTTTACTGATCCTTTCCCTCAGCAAGGCTTCATGGCTACCCAACCGCCCGACAGCCAGGTAGCCACCCCCCCTTCCCTTTCTGGTTCCTCTGATTACCAGATCCTTATGATGCACTCCGATCCTAACCTGTCCGTCGATCTTCACCTTCAAACTCGGTCTCGCCAGTACTCCAAGCCTCCTGCTTAGTCTGCCCCTGAGCCTCCTTCTTCAGGTTCTACCGAGCCTCTTTCGACACCCAGTGGCCCCTTGCATATCCCTCAACCCAAAGTTGAGGTTCATACCAAGATTCCTAAGGGACCATTACGTCGAAACGCTGCTTCCGGTCGAGCTGCTCATTCGTATAGCATAGTATATGATTTGGCGCAATCTCCCGCCGCCATTTCCACACCGGAACCTCCGGAGTGTCCTTCCCGTGAAGGCTAGACTATCCGCTCGTGGGCACCGTAGATCCTGCTGATGACCAAATGATTGTTTTCGACGCCTCTCAATTGGACCATCCTCCTCTTCCTGCTTCCGTCGCCTTCCAAATCCCAGTCAAAATCTGGAACGCCAACGTTTCCCGGTGTATAATTGATGAGGGGGCATCAACCTGTGTGATGTCCGCTTCGGTTTGGAAGCAACTCGGATCTCCTGAGCTGGCCCCTTCCACGATCACCCTTCAAGCGTGGGACGGCCATGCCTCCCAGCCCATTGGCCTATTTCGTAATTGTCCTATCACCCTCGCCGATAAGGCTGTTTGCGTTGACGTTGAAGTCATCGACACCCCGCTAGATTAAAACATTCTATTGGGGCGAAGCTACACCTATGCTATTTCTTCTGTCCCATCCGCGGTTTTCCACAAGATGTCTTTCCCCCATAATGGAAAGATAGTCACCATTGACCAGCTGACATATCATGAGCCAAAATCTCAGACCTCACCTGAGACGACCATCTCTTCCGTAGCCAACAAGCAAACCGTCGATTCCTTGACCAGTGTCTCCCCTGGCGTTTACAAAGATTCCTCCCTGCTTGGAACTTTTCCTAATCTTCCCCCTTCTCCTATCACTGATCCCAGCTGATCGAATTTTTGCATGATGCAATCGTCTTAGGTTGCCCTTAAGCGGCCTGCCTCGGCTAGTCAGCAACCTCCCCCTCGCCCTCCGCACCCCGCTCCTAGCCATTCACCTCAGCCAGCCGGACCTCCTCCTTCTGGCCCTCCCCCTACAGCTGGTATCCCTGAACCCCTTTATCCTCCTGGAATGGTTCCCCCAGGCCTTAACCACCTCGGGCCCCCGTCATTACCCCGCCGGGGCAGATTCCTTTCCTAGCTCCCCCTCCCGAGTATATTCTGTCCCCCGCTTGCGGCCACCCTCTCTTCTCTCACTCCCTAACTCGACTCCGGCATACCGGCCCCGGGTACCTTGATCCCCCAGCCGCCACCCCTCCTGGTCATCCCAAGCCCTATATGGCTTTGACACTGGTTCAACCGGTCCCCTTAGCTTCCTCCATTTCCACTGTGCCCCCAGCACCTCCACAGGACCCTTCTCCTGTCGTGACGGCTCCTGGGAAGAAAGGCAAAGCCTGCAAGGGGGCACCTAAAGACAAGACCACCACGACTGACCCGGCCCCTTCTCCACCCGCGAAGCCTTGCGCCTTATGTGATGTCACCAGTCATGCCACCCATGCTTGTCCCGAGTTGCCCCGTATTCAGCCCATGGTTAAAGTCACGTTCCCCGAGTCTACAGTCCCTGAAGCCTCCATTCTTTCTCTGTCCGTAACCAAGAACCCCAAGAATCTCCGCACCAACAAGCCCTGTGCTTTGTGCGGCGTTCATGGCCATTACTCCCACCATTTTCCTCACCTGACGCATTATCCCGCCTCTTTAGAGGTAATCCGAGAGTATGAGGTTGAACAAAATCAATCCGCCTCTCCCATCCTCACGTAGTATGCTTCAGGCCAGCCTGAGGATCCCCCCGCTCCCATCGACATTCCCCCCCCCTGATGTTCAAATGACAGAGTTTACTATAACCATTCTTTACCTATCCTCCTCTGCGAGACACTTGGAGCCTAGCCCATCTGCATCCTCCCCTGTTGTGTCCCTTGACCACCCCTTTCCTACCCATACACGAGATCACTCCACCCGTATCTCTATTGACCTCCGCAGCCCGAGTCCTCACCATACTCCCGATAGCCCTCATATATCACTCTATACGAGTCATGGTCATCCTGCTCCTTGCACTCCCTCCTGCGGTTGCCGCCCGATGACTTCTATGCACTCACGCTGCCGTCATTACCTCTCCTCCCCTCATTTGTTGTCTTGTCACACCATTCCGCAGGACCCCCCATCCACACCCTTTATCGGTTACGCCGATGGTGCAAGTCGTTACTCCAGGAATCTAGCCTTGGCAGGTTGGGCCATCTTCACCCCCTTGCATTCCCTTGTTCTTTCTAACAGGGTATGCATTGGTTCTACCACCAAAAATCAGGCCGAATATGATGCAGTGCGTGGTCTCTTAGCCGATGCCCTCTTTCATCGCATCCTCCATCTACACGTTCGTTTGGATTACCTACTTCTTGTAATGCAACTAAATGGTGTTTATCGTGTGCATAACCCTGTGATGTTTAGATGCTATTTACGAGTGAAAATCTTGATACGTGCATTTGAAACCATAACTTTCAACCATGTACCTCGAGAACATAATCACTATGTAGATAGTATTGCAAACTATGTTCTATATTGCCATTTATCACACACATTTCATACAAGACAATAACATTCATAACCATCAAAAAATGATGCATATCCATAATATGTGTCGCAAAAAATGTGTTTAGAGTCCATCTACTCTGATACATATGACATGCCCATAGCATGTTACAAAAACCCAAAACTGGGGGCACCACCTGCCCCTACATACATCATAGGGGGCACCACATGCCCCACCCCTAATCACTATCTAGAGGATCCCGAGCCCATGGCTCTGCCCCTGCAGCATGTAGATCACGCATAGCCTGACCGGCCATCGCCATGCGCCGCATGACACCTCGCCACTCCGAGGGTATACCAACACATGGCTCTATGAACTAGTTGTCTAAGTCCTGACACCCGCGCTCTGATACTCCGGTCAACAACCTTTCGCATCTTCGGTGGATGTCCTCCAGCAGGACGGCTGCATCTTCATCCTGCGCCGCTCTCGACCCACTCGAACCTGTAGCTCCAGACGCTGCCGGTCGTCCCATATATCCGGCCGGTTTCACCGGTGCTATATCTGCATACAAAAAGTACATGAATCAGTACCATCAATTACTATTCAAAAACTTTAACATGGCCACACAAGAATAGCAATCTGTCACTTACCATCGGGCCCCCAGACTCGACCAGGCAGAAGTGGCAGGTCCGGATCTCCACAGTAGCTCATCCCACTATAGGGATAGTCGTCTATGTACAATGGCATATGATCCCAATGGGCAAAAAACTCAGGTCGAAACACTCGCCCGACCGCCCCTCCTCCTCCTCTGCATAGTAGCCGTCCCCAACGGCACATCCTGGGCTCTCTCGGGCCCCCATCTGGAAGTTGTACACGAGGCCTCAAGGTCGGGATCTTCTCAAAGAAGAAGGCGCACAACAAAATCCCATATGAGAAATCATGGTTCACCTGCCGCCTGCATAGTGACAACTCTCGCTTTAGCGACACCAACATCATTTGGGCCCACCCATAGTAGGTCCCACCCAGCACACTTTCCACTATCATCATTTTCCCCCCAGTGATGTGATGGAGCGCCTAGTTTCCCAGGATTCGCAGCACAACTGCGGCCACTACACGGGTTTCTAGCCTCTCTAGATCCTCGATCGGTATTCGAGTCCCCTTGACTTGGAGACCCGGTCGACAATGATGCTCCACGAACTCCATGATATGCTGCCCCCGCGACAATACTGGCTGTGTGTTTCCCACCATCCCCAGTGGCGGGAGACCAGTCAGGAAGTACACGTCCTGGACCATCAGTTCGATCTTGTGCCCCTACACTACAAAAATCTCCTGATCTGGATCCCAGTAATTGATAATCCAGGCCAGTAAAGGTTCCCCTGCTCTCATCAAAGGGTTCTCCAAAAACTTGAGAACCCCAAATCCGGCCAATACACAGCGGACGCCCTGATCCACCTGGATCTCTGCTCGTAGTGTCCCCAGATCTCTCTTTCTCCAGTTGACCCGTAAATATTCCATACCTACACAAACACATCATTTTTGACAGCATACAGATCGGGAAAACCATAACCAAACACTAAAACCCAACTTCCAGCCATAAAACAACACCAAAACCCCCTCATCTCCCAGGTCGGAGTTTTGTTCCCATTTCTCGGGATAGGTCGCACTTTTCTCGCCCGAAACCCGCTTTCCTGTGGGAACAAGAATGACTTTTGGCCCAAAAAGTGCGACCCAAATTCGTAGAGATGAAGGAGGGGCCGTTTCTCGGGATTTCGTCCTAAACCGAAAATCCAACCATCAAAATGCAAGAGAAAGGTTAGCCCTCTACTTGCAAATCGACGGATCTCGATTCCAACTCGTTGGTTTGTCCGCTACGTTCGCCGCAAGATTTAGGGCCTTCTCTCCTCTCCACATTCACCACAAAGAACAATAGCAAATGAGTGATTTTGGAGGGAACCGCCTTTTTAAAAGAGAACCCCGTTTCTTCTTTCGACCGCTGCGTACCACATCAGAGTCTCCGCTCAAGAACCGTCTACACCGTTGGAAAGCTCTCACCGAGCCCTCAAATGGGTATCTGTTATTTTTTTGAGATCTGATACTCCACCAGGACACATTTTGTCCAAGAAGGGTCACTTCACCCCTCCTCAAAATCGAATTTCCTCACTTACGACACTTATACTTGGGGCACCATCTTGCCCCCTTACCTGTCCTTGTTCATGTCAATTTTCGTCATGAGTTCCCATCATGTACTCATGTTTCCACGGTCCCCCATTGGGGCCTTTACTGTGTGGCAGCACCATCGAGTCGCCCTTGTTTAGAGCATCCAAGTTGAGTCATCATTCCCTCTATGGAGTCTATACCAAGTCCCTTTGTACCCCACTGTAGCCCTCCATCCGTCATTTCTTGGTCTCTCTCTTGTGTCGCACATTATGACCTTCAGTTCCACTGTCCCCCACCCCTGATGATGTTGTGTCAGTCGCTGCTGTGTCATTTATGCCCTTTATGCTCTAGCAAGGGAAGTCTTCCATTAGCTACTCAGTCCTTTCCACTTCACTATCTTCATTAGTGTCAGTCTGTCCATCGCTCTACTCTTTTCTCTCGTGCCTTAGTTGAAGGTCTCTCATTGCCTCAACTATGGCGGACCTCCTTCTATCGACATCAGCTCTTTCATTCCAGAAGCCAGGTCTAGAGGGCGGTGTACCTTGGTTCCAGCTTCCACTCTTGTTCGGTGCCTTGGATCACGCAAAGGGATACTTCCTTTCCCTTTGGCTTGATTGTTTCTCCAGCTCTTTTCAGCATGATCGAGATCCGTATACTTGATGGTCCAGTGATCCAGAAACAACTCTTGATGATTCCCCGGGTGTGTGTGACATGTCTCAACCCTCATGAGGGGGTGGCCCTGCAGGTAGCCCCCCACATGCCCGGATGACCTCTTCCTTGCAGCCTTCGATGCAGCTCCAGATATTTGATGATGTTGTCTGTAGCCACTTGCAGCCCCTCTTCGACTTGCATGTATCAGTCATATTTTGTGAGCCCTTCCCCATTTACAGGGGGCATTTGGGTTGTATTTGTATCTCATGTACTTATATATTATTGTACAAATCCTGGTTGTTATCCCAGGCACAGCATGTATGTGGGATTCCTCATTGTATTTTTATCTAGCTCATGATTATGCCAGTTGTACTTTATGGTTTGGTCCCTTGTTTACTGGACACACTATTCTTTTGTACTTTGTCTCGGCGGGCATAGGTATGCCTCCCTTGCCGCCTTCAGCACAGGTACCCTCTCATAAAAAGAGACTTGTTGCACCTGCGAGTCTCATCTCCCCGTGTCTAGTCTCAAAGACACTATCTACTCCCAGGATTTCTCTCTCGACATCCCTTTTGTTTGCCTAGTGATTGTGTTCTTACAACGTACTTCGGTCATACGATTTGTTCCCGACACTCGGCACGCCGGGGGCAACTGCTACACCATTTTTGGTCATCTAACCTATTATCATTAGATGGACCCAAGTACACCATGTAAGACCCGCTTTACCCCTCCTAAGTAAAATCAAGCCAATCCGTTAAAACAGAAACCCCAAAAGGAAATATTAAACAAACCCATATTTGTTTGATTTTCCTCATGGAATAATTAATTAAACCATAATTTAATTATTATTCCCAGTCATGTTTAACCCAAAATCAAAGGAATTAATTAGATAAACCTTTATTTATCTTATTATTTTCTAGGAATAATCATTTAAAACTTATTTATGATAGCTCCCTTTGAGTTCCATTCTTTGTGTGGGTCTTCTACACCAACAAGAGAGAGAAATCTTAGATCTGAAGTGCTGAGGACTTCCAAGAACCCATCCCACTGAGGGGAATTGGATACATCTTCTTGTTTTCCTCCCAGGTGCCCCATTAATATAAAAATTCTTTCAAAAATTGTTCTTGTCTTGTCTATTGGTATATGGAGCAAACCCTTACTTTTTCTGCTTAATGTCTTTCCATGCATAGATCTGGTTTTTTTGCAGCTCTTTTATGTCTAACTAACCACAGATCTGAAGATATTGGCAGCCACTTTTGTTGTTAGGGCTATTAGTTATGCGGAGCTAAAGTGGTCCTTTTTCGTACACTTCGACAAAGGATTCATACTAACAATATGTGCAAGATAAATTCATGAATTATTTTACCAAAATAAATGTGTTGGTGGTAAACATTCTGATCCTATAGAAATTTGACTTTATTTCACGGCAAATATCCTATTGATATAAATGATCAATCATTGTCCAACATAAAAGTGAAATGGAAGAGATATGAATATATTCATATATGAGTTGGTTCAAGTAGTACTATAAGTACTAAAATGATTGATTTACAAGAAGAATACATTTTTGTGATATATTTTTTTAAGAAGTTTAAGGTGGGAATTTATAAATACACCGAGCATTCCCATAGAGCTCGATTGCAAGACTTGCAATTCAAAAAATCCCATGAAATTGTTCCTTTGGGGACCATCTTGTCAATAGTTTATTTAGCAGAGAAGTACACATTTGTTGCACAAAATGAAATCCAAAGTGAATACTATCATTCTGACCAAGTCTCTATGCTTGTCCATATTCTATATAGATACATTGAACAAAATGTTGATAGTATAGAAAGCATCAGTGAAAATCGACATGTTATTAAAGAATATCACTTTTATATCAGCGATGACTGTACACATGATACACATTTTGTACAACATTGTTTTGATAATATTTATGACTCATTGAAAGGATGTGGAATAAAATTCAATGAACATTGGATATGGTCAGATGGATGCGCAAGTCAATTCAAATATTCATGATCATTCTTTTGGTTGTGCCATCTTCATATGAAAACCTGCATTAAACATTGTTGGAATTTCTTTGAGAGTGGTCATGGAAAAGGTGAACATGATGGTGTAGGCGCATGTATAAAAAGAGCACTTCGAAGATATGAAACGGACCACTCTACAAACTGACTTGTCTCAGTTGAAGAAGTTGTTCAATGGTGCATTGTTGAACTAAGCCATGAGACTAACCCATGAAGGGAAGTACGAAGGTACATGTACATATATAGAATTTATATATGATCAAAGATAATCATTGTGATAAATAATGTGTGAAAGTAGAAAATTAATAAAAATTAGATCATGTATATATATATATATGATCTAATTTTTATTAATTTTCTACTTTCACACATTATTTATCACAATGATTATCTTTGATAATATATAAATTTTATTTTAAATAACATATTTATATTCGTGTTTGAAATTTCCATTTATGTTTTTTTGGCATATTGGGGTCCAATATGTAGATAGATTGATTGCAAATGACGTCGAAACAATAAAAGGGACTCTAAAAATGCATTCAATTAAAACAAAGGAGTACTGAAATGTATTTTCATTTCATAAAATAAAATATCCTTTTTTCTGTCCTGCTTTCATAGAGGACACACAATCCAATGTTTTTTGTGAAAACAAGATGTGTGTAAAAGTTTGGAAACATACATAACTAAATACAAAGGAAAAAATGTTAGTTGCAAAGTTTGGAGAGATACAATCATAGGAGACTATAGTATCATCTGAAGGTGATCGAGTTTATGAGATGACACTAGTCGTGGCTCATATACAAGAACAATACTTAGATAACATAGTTAAGAAGAAACCAAAATCAACTCGGTCACAGAAAAATGAGCATTAGGAAAGATCCAAAGAGGGGAAGAAGACATGGAAAGTAGGGAGTATGAAAATATAACAACTACAACACACTAGCAAAAATATCCCATAAACAACTAAAACCAATGTACAAAAATATTCATTTAGAGGAGAGGTGTTTGAGATGTATCTAGAACTAAACCCAAATAATCAAAAGAAAGATTATAAGAAGAAAAATTTCATGGCCATATATTTGAGCAACCAGGTGGAAAGTAACTTAAACATGGATGAGATTATTGTTTTTACATCAGTGTAGAAATGGGAAAATGTAAGGATAATTTGAAAATAATAAGATAAGGAAATGACCATAATATTCCATACACAGATATAAGTCAAGAAGAAAAAAATTAATGCTTTCTTCGACTCAAGATCACAAGAAAATACTATAGTAGTAGTTTTGGTCAAGAAACTCAGACTAGAGACTCATGAGCATCCTTTTCATATGCATTAGGGTGTGTCCATAAAGAGGAGAAGATACTGGTAGCCAAAAAATGGAGAATCAAATTTGCTATCAATGTTGACTTTATTGATGAAGTGGAAATATATGTACTTCCACTAAATGTATGCCATGTTGTGCTTGGGAGTCCCTATATCTACAAGTGGGATATAGTATTTATTGGAAGATTGAACCAATGTAACATAATCACGGATATAAAAACGTTCATCATCAATGCACACAAGAGGAATTCAAATATCTTGATGGTAAGTGCCACCATGCCAAAAAAATGATAATTTCTAGCAAAAAATATGTTTTTTAAAGAAAAATGTTGTCTACAGAAGAGTCCATGATATATTAGTGACCCGTAGAGAAATTTAATAAGGGATATAATAGAAACAACAACTATAATATTTATTATAGATGTGTAGTGATGTGTTCAAGGATCCTAAACGACTACCACCAAAAAGGGAAGTGGAGCATGAAAGCTACTTCTTACTAGACTCGCTATTAGCAAAAATTAAACTATATAGTAATTTTTTTATAGAGGAAAATGAGGCGAATATGTAGTTGTAGTAGTTGTTGGAACATGGTGTCATTTGACTAAGTACCTCATCATGTTGGTCACCCATCATAATTTCTTCAAAGAAGAATGGGACTTTGTGAAATGTTTATTCATTATAGTATGTTTCGAAAAATTATGGTTAGGAATAGGTAGCCCCTTCCTAGGATATATAATTTTCTAGATTAGTATCAAGAATAAAGGTATTTCATCAAGTTGGATTTAAAGTTATGGTATCACCAGGTTTAACTTAGAGAAGAGGATACGTAGAATACTTCATTAAAAATTGGACAATATTTGTATGAGTGGTTAGTTATGTTGCATGGCCTATGTAATGCGTCAGATATTGTAATGAGGTTGATGAATGATATATTTCAAACTTTTATATATTCATTTGTTATTTTTTATTTTTATGATATAATGATATAGAATGCTAACTAGGAGGAGCACATCAAACATTTGATGCACCTGCAAGAGAGATTAAGGAGGTACCATATGCTAGAAACTCTCAAGAAGTGTGAGTTTGCATAGTATTTTTTGGTGCATCTAAGATATGTGATAGGTGGGGGAGAAGTGAAGATAGATACAACCAAGATGGAGTCCATCATCGATGCCTACTTATTTTTCTCAGGTCGAGAGATTAGTTTGGGAAGATAATTACCTAAGGAAATTCATAGACTCATTTTTAGTGGTAGAAGAAACCCTCCACACCATAACAACTAGTGGCAAGAGTTCCAATTGGGAAAGGGTCAGTAGCAAGCCTTTGACGAGTTAAAGTAGAAGCCAGTTAAACATTAGTTTTTTCATTACCATACATGCAATAATCCTTTGAAGTGGAGATAGATATGAGTGGGTATGGTATGTAAGCCTTCTTTATGTAGGTAGGAATGCCTATATACTATCATTCTAACTTATTTAATTGGGAAATTCTCAATTAACCTACATGTAAAAGGGAGTTATATTCCTTGATTGAAGCTGTGAAGAAGTGGATACATTTCATGATGGAAAGGAGACAATAATCCACAAAGATCACCAACCACTACACTAAATACAAGCTCAGAGTAGTCTATAAAAAGTTGGGATTCATTACAAGTGGATGGGGTTGTTAAAGCAGTTTCATTTAGTGATTGAGTACAATAATGGTAACATAATAAAGTTGGATATAATGAATTCAAGTCCACTAAAATAAAAGATCTAAGATTTTGGAAATATTATGCATATGGAGACTTTTGTCGATGATGTATACGAAGAGGCATAAATAGAGTATGAGGACATCAAGGAGGTGTTTCAATAATCAAAATCCACAATCATGTGTGTAATGGTGCTAGCACCATTGATTGGCATCCCTAGAACAAGTTTCTCTACAAGTTAGATAATCTATGTGTTCGTAAATGTGAGTGAATGGTGTTGATAAAATAGGCTCACACCTCCAAGAATCCATGGAATTTTGGTGTAGGGAAGATGCACAGGTGTGTGTATTGGCCCAGAGTTCAAGAAGAGGTGACTAGGTTCATAAGAGGATAAATTATGTATTGTAATAGTAAGCCTAGTAACATGAAATAGAGTTAGAATCATCCCCTTATTCTACTCACTCATCCTTGGGAAGACACTTTTTGGACTTTATGTGAGGTATACAACCAACTAAGAAATGACATGAGAACCTGTTCATGGTAGTTGATAGATTCAACAAGTTATATGTTCTAATTCCTTGTAAATAGACCATCATTGGGAAATAAACAATGAACTTGTTCTTCGTACATCTCCCGATGCAGTTTGGGACACTAAAAGCATCATTTCAGATAGGGAAACACAAATTCTAAATGAATTTTTGACTACATTGTGGGAGAAAATGGACACATAGTTAAAGAGGTCTACAATATTCCATCTATAGACATGAGAAAACAAAATTAGTTAAAAGGAATTTGGAAAAACTTTATAGGAGTTACAATTATAAGAATCCAAATATTTGGAATGAAAATGAGGTGTTTACAAAACCTATAACAAATTAGTCCACACTTCTATTGGTAAGTCGCCATATGAAACTTGGTTTGGACATTTTCCACATCCACCTTTTGATATTTCATATGATCAGTATGGACGAGTGAGGGAGGATCTTACAAGGGATTCCTCAAGGGCAGAGAAGGATTTTGAGAAGATTAGGAAAATACATGTATAGGTATACGAGACACTTCAAAATTCACGAGAAAAATACAAGGCTAGCCATGATGAACATGAAATAGAAAAATCATTCAAGGTGGGAGAAAAATTATGGTTGGAGTTGAGCAAGGAGATGCTTACGGGTCCTGATAAGAAAGCCAAGGCTTTGTGATATGGTCCCTTTGAGGTACTGAAGAAGGTGGGAGATAATTCCTCTAGGCTTAGTTTGTCCTCATACATGCTTAGTTAGTTAGTGGTGAATGTAGAAAAATTGAAACCATATGATCCTTCTATCTTGGATAAGGAAGAGGAATAGATCCTCCTTTTGTAGAGGTCATAGAACTAAAAGCTTAGGTAGATTTGATAGAGGATATTATTTTGTAGAAGAGGCATGAAACTACAACATAGTGGTAGCATGATCTAGGCAAGGCTAAATGGTACATGCAAGAGAAGGTGGAGGTAAAATTTATTCACCTCATTTAGTAAAATGTTTTTGGGACCAAACACCTCCCAAAATGGGGAGGTATGATTGAAATTGGATAATTATACTATTCATTGTTCATATTGATCCTTTTAGAGTGGAAAAAGTGGAGGAATAAACACATAGGACCATTTTTACTAGTAGGTCCCAATTTGGGAAAGTGTAGTTTGAAACCACGTGAATGTAGTTTTAGTCCATAGATAATGTTTTTTGGGGGTACAAAATTTAATATTAAGCATTGCATTCCCTAATGTTATTCTACACATATATACCTTTCTAATGACACACTAACAATTTAATTTTGAGTATGCATGAAAAACGTATTCCACTTGGAAGCTAACCTTCCTATTTCGACAACGGTGATTCAAGTAGATGTCGTGTTAGCCCCCATTATTAATGGAAAATGGACTAGCCCCATGATCATGCTAAAGAAAACTCTAGAAGTGTTGATATTGTAACTCTAGTTAAGAGTTGAAGGATTCAAACTTAACCACTAGTAGGATATCAAGTTGTGTTATAACAATGACACTACAAGGAAAAGATGCCCCATTCTATTGAAGGAAATTTTGTTCCATAGACAAACAAAGTAGTTGAGAGTGGGTACATAAAGAGAAAATAGAGAAAATTTGTGCAAAGTAGTAGCCCACAAGCTATAGGTCTCACTCCTTTGTACTTACATCCATTTCTATACAAGAAAGAAAAAGTAAAAAACCGTCACCTTCTAGTTGAGTTTTCTCTCATAAGGATTTCCTAGATCACAATTTGTGTTTATTGTGATTTATGAGCTTTATTTCACTATTCTATATTTTACATATTTTATACATAAGCATTAAACAATAATTAACAAATATATAAATCTAGAAAAATATTAATTTCAAAAAAAATCAAATATATTTTAGTACATTTGTTTTGATGAACTATCCATTACCAATATTCAATTCTAATTAGCTATGGTATTGCCCCACATTTACCTTAGTCCTCCACGCAATTCTACAACTCAATTTGAAACACCAAGAAATATACTCATCTCATTTCTTCCATTAAGTTTTTAAGCAACATTTCGGCTACCACCCTATCATCAACAATTTTGACGGTAATTTTTCCAACCCCTTGGTCATTCACAACCAGTGATTTCCTCGGTAAAAAAGAAAAATGGTAATATTTGAATCCAATTTTCATAAAAAAAAGCTTTGAAAAGGTAACTTTCACAACCCCACATTATCTCATCATAAATGGCATCATAGCCCATATAAATGGGCTTTTGTTTTTAAGTTAGTTGTGTCAACATATTTGTTAGTCGACTATGGAAATAACATATATGATTCCTAAATTCATCTAATGCGACCCCAAAGCAATGTATTGTTAGTAAAATTAGTTACAAACTAACCCAAGATCATCTTGGGGACGCTACATGCTATCGGGAAAATTTTATGCATCACTATCACTTGAGAACTATTAGATATCAATATTTTGTCATAGAACTTATTTGTATTTTTAATTTGTTTTAGAAACTATTCTTAGAGGATTAGTAGAATATATAAATCTTTTATTATCATTACTTCGTGTAAACTTGTAGTTTCACTATTAAATTGTTACCATGGAGTATATTGGTGGCTAAATATAATTATATCAAACGACTACGAAAATGTGTTAATTTCAAGTTTCAACTCTACATTAGTGATTATGAAGACATTAGGCCTCAGATATCAAAAGTTTCATTGTTGTATAGAATTGGTTTTTTGTGTGGCTTTTTAGGCAATATAACTTTCATACAACTTATCTTCATTTGTTTCATGGAGAAATGGCTTCCAAAATATTTTAAAAACATAATTAAATATTTAAATAAATTAAATTTATTAATAAAAATGTTGACTATATTTTAAGTTAATAATTTTTTTATAAATAAATAATATATAAAAATAATAAAATTTATAAAAATAAAAATATTATATAAAAATAATATTTATAAAAATATAATGTATTTTAATAATATTATTATTATTAATCTCTTTAAAATTAAATTTAAATAATAATTCTAAATTACACCACTAACCTCTGTTATGATTTTTATTTTGCAATAATATAGTGGAGATAATGATCACTTCCATTTTAGATTTGAATGAAACAGTAGATATACTATTCATTTTTTTTTTTTTAAATTGAAATAATAATACTAAATTACACAACTGAACTCAATCATGATTTTAGTTTTGAAATAATATAGTAGTGATAATGATGACTTCCATTTTAAATTAAAAAAAAAAACAGTAACTGTTCTATTCATTTTCCATTGTGAGTCATCGATACTCTATTTCGAAATCTGAAAAGAAGATGAATGCCCTCAGTCATCATAGAATCTTTATGAGTTGTGCGACACCTGTTATCGATATCAAGTTTTACATTGCGGTTCATTAAAAAGCTCTGATATCTCCGAATAATGTGTACACGTAAGAATTTTAAATCCTGTTGCATATGCATTCAGTGGGAACACGTAACATTTACTACAGGAACTGTGAGAAGAAATATCAAGTGAAATATGAAACTTTTCGTGTAGACAGAAGAAAGTTTGGTGACCGTCTTTTCCTTTTTCCCAGTTTTCCACGCGGAGACAAACAGGAAAACCCTACGGAACTGTACAAGGTTCTGCTATCCGAACACTCTGGACTACATTACACGAATTGTCCAGTCAAAACGATTAGAAAATGATGTGGATAAGCTTTACCAGTGTATCTGATCGGACTAGATGAGCTGTCTGCGTGTTCTGTACTCCATTAAGTGTTTGTTTATTCAAATTTGATTTAGTCCTTTTCAATACCGCAGCCCAGATTCCCACTATACTTTAGATAGCTTTGTTGACCCCAAAACAGGCAAGCACAACCTATGTTCCGACCACTGTATTATATTATATTTCTCAGATTGGTTTTAAATTGGAGTGAAAGAATGAGCCCTAGTGTCTCACAACTTTATCTCACACATCTATGTTACATTCTGCAACAAACTGTGCAGACTTTGGGCTTTTCAAGATTAGAGGGAAAAAATGGATTTAGAGGCCAAGAACAATACGTTTCCTCCAATGGGTTTGATATACGAGAGTCCGGAGGCGTCGATTAGTACTCATATGAGCGAAGATGCGATACTTATTCTTCTTGTGTTGCTCTGCACAGTCATTTGTCTTGCAGGGCTGTTTTGGATCGTTCCGTGGCACCACATTTGGAGGTCACAGAACGATTATATGGCCACCAGACTCGCTAATACCGGCATGAAGGAGAAATCCATAGAAGCACTCCCCTCTGTGATCTATGGAAAATCGATGCCACAGCTTGCAACGGAGTGCGCTATCTGCTTGCTGGAATTCGAGGCGGGTGAAGTTGTGAGGGTCTTGCCGTGGTGCAACCATGGCTTCCATATGAAATGTGTAGACAAATGGCTCCGATCTCACTCTTCATGCCCTACTTGTAGGCATTATCTTTTGGATCCTGGGTCTAGAAAAGCGGCAAACCAGACACACCCAGGAAAATCGGACGCCCGTGTGATTCATCAATCGAGACCAGCGCAGGAATCTGGCGAGATCGTGGACTTAGAGTGTGGGGTTAAGCAATAAAAATGTCCTTAGGAGGGAAAGGCTGAATTAACACAACTGTTTAAATTGTTTGAATATGGTATTATATATCTGTGATTATGATTATTTTTGGAGGTGCCCTTAGTGTGGGAGGATACAAATAATATGAAAGCAAGACTGGTCACTAACTTTTGTTTCTGGAATTTTGATGTTTAGAATCAATTTACAAGTAATTCCACGAGTATTCTACTATTCTGTGTGCTAAATGTAAAAACTTAAAGTAAAAACATTTAGAACGTTAAAATCAGAGCACAAAGAAGAGACTAGTGCAGTGCGGGCAACATTGGCATGTGCAGTTTCGAAGCATGTCGGCCTGCCCATACCAGAATTACATATGTTGTGGTTATCAAAATATCGTTGAATTCCATCGAATTGATCCGTCGGTACCCACTGTATAAATTAAATTAAGATGGAATATTTTTATTTTATTTTATAGAAAAATGATTACATTAAGTCGTGAGCTTCTGGAATCGCGATGACTTTGTATATGGGAATATGCTTTTCTCTCCAGGTATGTGTCAAGTAATATAAATCTTATTTTTTTGAACTTTTGAAAATAATGGGTATAATAGATATCAAGGTTTTAGGGTTTTTTAAAAGTTATCATACCGACAGAATTACCTATGTCTTTTTCTCTTCAAGCTTTTATATACTATTAAGAATTCTTTAGAATCTGTCAAGAACTCTCTATTAACTTAAAAAACATGAAAGGTGTGTATATGGTTGCTTGTTACTATGGCACTTTCTATATTGGTGAAAGAGGCTCATTCATTAGACACACAATCTAGGGGCATATTGCAAACATTAAGCACAATAGTTCTAGCACATCGGCTCTTGTAGAACATGGAGAGAAATGGTGTCACCATATATGAATTGAAGACTACAATGCCATTGTTAAAGTTGACCACTTCCATCATAGGAAGCTTAGGGAAACCATTGAGATTGAAAGACATGCTAAGAATCTCAACAGGATAATGGTTGGTAATTGAGTAAGAGATAGACTGCAGCTCTTTCTAGGTGTTTTTTTCCAAAGTTTTCTAGATTTTGGTATTTGTGTAGTATATATTTTTAGGTTTTTTTTTCTTAGTTTAGTCTTTGATTATTTTACCTTATGTTTTCCCTCTTGATTCTTTCTTATATCTTATTTTATGTTTTATATTATCTTATAATATATTATATAATTTTGTACCATATTAATAAAATAATGAAAAATATTTTAATATTAAAATATGCATTAATATTTTTTTCATATTATTATATTATTTATTAATTTAAAAATATGTATTAATAAAAAAATTTAATAAATTAATTGTGGGTAATGATGCATCTACACTATTTATTCAATAAAATCACTTGGATTTTTCACTTTGCACTGAGGATGAACCACATTAGTTGGTTCTAAATGTCAACCTCATGTGATTAATCCAAAAAGACATTTATCTACTTTATGGATCACAAAAATCTCAAATCTAACATTATGAGTCAATTGGTAGGGAGACTATTCCTTCATCCTCATGACAATGAAATAAACATATTCTTTGAATTTAGACCCAAATAAATGTAAGAACAAATTGTGCTCCCAACAAATCAAGCTACTGAAATAAGATCATTCTTTAAAAGGAAGACATTTAAATAAATTTAACATATATTATAACTACAATAATAACACAAAAGACAAACACAACCATTTTACATGAATTTTTGTTAAAGGATTTTACTAAATGGTATACGATTTTTGTTGTTGTTATACTATTTTGGTTAGTTTTATTTAAAATTTTGTTATATGTGTCTTTTAAGTTTGGTAAAAATTTCAAAATTTTATTTGAATAAAGGATTTTACTAAATGGTATCTGATTTGTGTTGTTGTTATACTATTTTTCTTAGTTTTATTTAAAATTTTGTTATATGTGTGTTTTAAGTTTGGTAAAAATTTCAAAATTTTATTTGAAATGTAAATATTAGTAGTTGAAATTGTAGAGCTTCTATATAATGGTGAAATAGGTACCAATTCTATTTATATACTTAAACTTTGTGAAACCATATAAATTAAAAATTTAGATAGATATCACAACATTTTCCACATAATAAATTAAACAATGTTAAATTTTAAAAAATCATAAAATTTAACTATATTATAATTTTATTATTATTATTATTATTATTATTATTATTATTATTATGACAATAGGTATGTTTATTTTGGTATAAGGTTTTCCAAATTTTAATTTAACTATCAATAACAATTAGATAGATGGTAGAGAAACCTTTATAAAATACTTTAAAATATTCTTAATGTATACACAAAAAAATGCTCATATTTATTTGTAAAATTTGTCATATCTCTTTTTATCTTTTTAATTAAATGTGTTAATAAAAAAATCATATAAACTAGTGTAAAAATGAATTGTAATTTATCATAGTATTATCCAAAATAATATAAAAATAAAAATAAAAATATTAAAAATAACCATAATAAATATATATTATAGTTATTAATAATTTATAATATTTATCTTTATTAATAATTTATAATAATAAATAACTGATTTAGGGCTTGGGCCATTTCGTGTAATAAAGTTGGAAAAGACATACCTCATAACCAGTATTTGTAATCATGAGAGACGACCCTACAATACCATTCTTATTATTCAACCTACTTTCCTTTAATAAACGATTCATTGCGTTTTCATTGCGTTTACATTGTGAGAGGGTTTTCACTCGTTTTTGTTCCAACATAGAAAACCCACACGACCTTTAAAATAAAATAAAATAATTAAATATCTTACTGCACCCACTTTAATCCCAAGTGCTCGTTACTCATGTTCCCCATTCACTCTATTGGGAGCATATAATTTTGAAAATAGTACCAGAGATATGACATGAACATAGAAATTTAGAAGATTCTTCCGTGGGTTGAAAATGGACGGAGCCCTTTAATATTCTTATCAAGTTCATGAACATATTTTCTTTAGAAAAAAGGAATAATTACTCTATATATATATATATATATATATATATATATAAATGTAGGATGCAACCTCTTAGAAACTTCAACGATTGCGGATGGGCTAACAACACAGTGAACATGGATATAAAAACTTTTTAAAATATTCTTCAAGTAAAGCAAGTTGAGCTATTACTCCCTAAAATCCATTATACTATTGAAACGAGCGAAGAGACAACTTTAATACGGATATGGATGTGAAGGAGTTTTTTTTTATTTTTATTTTTTTAAATAAAGTTAATAGAGCTAACATCGATAGATGGTAAGTAAATATTAATAGTAAATTGTAACTTGGAAAGGGTTGAGATGTTCTTTGCCAAGGGGATATCTAATCTTTATACAATATCATAATGGGTTTAAGTTAATTTATTAGCATATATAAATTGTATATCTCTTAATTTAAATTTATGACTTTTTCTTATAAATCACATGTTTTTAATTATTAGGACCATTCAAATTGTACAATGTGAATTAACTTCATTAACATAATATTTTTTTATTGTATGGGTGGTAGGTGTTGGGGTTTTCTATATGGCCTTTGAGGTCAAATAGAACTAGCTTGTTGCTAGGTTTGTGTATAGTCTTTAGTAATTAGTTGAAGATGTATCCACTCTTATAAGGAACTAATTTGGAAAAAAAATTGCTAATTTACAAACTAATTACCATAGAAAACTCCAAAAATGTAACTAGGCATCTAAACCTTGGACCTATAACTAATCTCCATTTTTAATAAATTGTTTCAAATCTATCATTCACTCCTCAATTTCAGGCCGAAAATGTTGTGAGGGAACTAAACTCATGGATGTATTCATTAGCGAACCAAGTCGTTTTTTATGCACTAGGATAATTTAAGGTGAATGGAACCATACAAAAGCTCCCCACTCGAAAATCCTATAATGATGACAAATGGATGTTGTGATGTCAAGAAATTAGGAGAACATATTGTTATTTGGAGAAAGGGATTGATGTGTGGCCTAGGTAATTGGATTCATGAAAATATCATCGACGAAATATGGTGGAATTTTCCCAGATAAGTAGAATGTACTAGGATAAACAAGGAAAATGTTATTACAATCACGAAAGAAGGTTAGGCATGGGAGGAAGAGGTTTTTAAGTGAAACATATAAGGGAGGAATAATGTTGTAATGATGAAAAATTTCGAGGCACTCGTCTGCATCAGTTTGAAATCGAAGGGTGAATCCATCAGCTTGTCCAAATTGTTGTGGTTAGTTAAGCTTGTCAAAAAACGAACAATATTTCACAGAGATACCTTCCCACGCCTAGTTACCAGCTTCTCCAATCAACGAAATAGGAACATTAAGGGTAGCTTATAACTTCAATTTTGTAGTATATGATATAATATAGGGAAACCAAGGAAGAAAAAACAACCTTTGATCTTGAATATGGAAGATAAGGACAATGTTGTAATGTATAGATTTATTATAATTTTACTATAGCTAAATTTCCAGTTTAGCTCGTCATCATCATGTTGCATATGGACCGACTAGTAGCTCAACCCACTAGAATGATGGAAATCTTAATAGAATAAGGGCATATGATCTAAGAAAAAATCAATGAAGTAAATAATTTGAGGCAATACCTGGAGATAATGTAGAATAGTCAATAGGAAGGAGGTCATATAATGCTATCTCTAGCATCCTCAATGAATTCAAGGTGGCCCTCCCCCAACAAATTACCTAAACCTAGTAGTATCTATGGACAATATAATCACTTTCAATGATTTAAATGGCATTCAATTACTACAATATATGGTATGCCAACCAATTATTGTATATGTTTGGGTGTTTATTACAGGGAATACAATTATAGAAATCCCTATTTTTTCGATAATATATTGGTATACAAAATTAGTTAATTATAGAATTTTCATGGGAAAACTCTAGGAAAATATTTTAAATTAGGGATCTCAATGCAATTTTATTTTCATTTCACATAGATTACATTAAAATTTCATGTAATGTTGTTTGAAAATGTGTCCAATTATGGGGTGCAGATTTCCTCGTACTTTTGGCAATAATCAAAGATAGGAAAAAAAACCCCTTTACAAACTTGTTTCTCACAAGAAGACAACTAGGTCTTTGAAAACAATAACTCTTTATTCACATGGCCATATTTTTATATTTTTGAATTGATAAGGTTATATTGAAGATAAATTCAGGATTGGAGATAGGTCTCCATCCTTATAGAGGAAGATATCTCACCTTTTCGGGAGATCATTTTTCGTTGAGGTAAATTACCTGCACCGTTTTCATGCTCTGACTGTATTTTTTTGTGAGATTTATCCATGTTGATGATATGGCCTTTTAAATAAATATTTATTTATTTTCTTCAATCTTATATTGCTTTGAGTATTTTTTTTCTTTCATTTTTTGTGTTCAGTAGGTACCTCTGGTCCATTTATTCCCTCTTTTTATATGCTTTCTAATTTTTGTGACATTTGATGTTATCTTCATCGTGGCATGCATGCTATAATGTGCATTTTTATTTAAGGTAAATTACATGAACTATTTTCATGTTATGAATGTATAAGTTTGCAGGAGTTCTGCGTGTTGATGATATGGCATTATAAATAAATATTTATTTATTTTCTGGAATATTATACTGCTCATATTATTTGTTTTCTTTCATTTTATGTGTTCATTAGGTACTTATGTTCCATTCATTCCCTTTTGTGATATGCTTTCTATTTTTTGTGACATTTCATGTTATCCTTGTCGTGACATACATGTTATAATGTGAATTTTCATTTAAGGTATATTACCCGCACAATTTGCATAATTTGAACGTATTTGTTTGTGGGAGTTTTTCATGTTGAGTATATGGCCTTTCAATAAATTTTTATTTATTTTCGAGAATCTTATACTGCTCAGAGAATTTTTTTTCTTTTATTTTGTGTTCAGAGACGAATGTTCTTGTGCAACTGTATTGTCTTGTTTTCCTGGGTACAATGTCCAAGCAATAGGTTTTCTATCACAAGTTTTCTTGTGTTTGTTGAACTTCCAAAAGTTCTCTTCTTTTTGGATGAGCTTTAATAATATTTATTATTTTGCAAGATATATAGATGAAAAAAGAAACTATTTTAAAGTACTCAAGAGTGCTATTCTTAAGAAACATGATACTGCTACAAATGTCTTACAAAATGTTCAACATGATGAAGTTTGTAGGCCTTACTTAATTCTTTTCATACTACTACAACAAACTTATTCGGTAAAAATGTTATTTGGGTTGCTTGTTTGATGTTCAATATTTTAATATATTGAACATTGATCTCACCACATAAATGTTCTTTGGGTTGATTTATTTATCTTTATTTCTTTTAAACTTCATAATTAGGTCATATTTCATTGATGTGATTTTATCTTCTACTTATACGACTACTTCATACATTCATGCCTTGGAAGTGCTCCAAATATTGCAGATTTATTGTCAGAGTCCTTGCTATACTTTATATTAAAGATAAGACTCATTTGCATGTCTACATTTACATGCTTCGAAGGTGATCCATACAATATTTGTGCCCTACATTTTATCCTTCGTTTATTAAATATATAATCAGAGTGCTTACATTTGATGCTGATATTTGTTATTATGCTAAAGTATTTCTTATATGTATGTTGAATTAATTTCCTTTGTGTTTTATATTACGTTTCGTATAAGTGTGTTCATTTATGCAATGAATAATCCCTTTTTTAGGAAAATAAATAACACATACTTATATTTGAATTGTACAGGGAGGAGACAATATAAATATGAACTCCTCTTAGCACAATACGCCTTCGATAAAAAATCTAACATAAATTTGAAATTAAATAGAAAGTAAATGTGCTTAATTTCCTATAATAATAAATTCCATCGAGAGTGTTGTTATGACTCTATATCTTGCCACTCATGGATGACTTGCACAACAATATTAATTTTACAATCTCAAATTCCATGCAACCAATAGGAATGTATGATTCTCATTATTCAAGAAACATTTTTGGCGCCCATCACAATGGTGGGTAACATGAGACTCTTTCTTGGAGACAAGTGCTCCCTATGGGATTGCTTGATAATCCTATAATTTCATTATGAAATGAGGTGATTCCAATTTAAGTTTGTATTCCAATGTAACCACCTCAAAATTGTATCTAAATTATGGAAATTTCCCTTATTCTTCATCATCATGGAGAAAAAATAAACATCAAATATTGGATACATGTAGTTTTTGGCCTCTTTCAATGCTAGATCACAAGCCAATTCGAGAACCTGCTAGTAAAAAAAATGATAGTTCACAATCCAATCCAAGAGCCTGGTAGTAAAAAACAAATTAGTCCTTTGATTATTTGGGCTACCATAGAATTTATCTATCTAATTCTGAGCAACATTTTTGCGATGAATACATCCATCAACATTTACAAAAACCTCTAGTTACATTTTCATTTTAGGATAAATATATCTATTATTAGGTAGTGAATTTATGGTCAACAATTTTTCTATATATTCTCTTCTTAGCTCAAACACCTCACACCTTAAAGAATTTCCATTTCCAAAATTATTGGAATTACCAATTTCTACCTCCAACAACAAAGTCATTACTAGTCTATAGTCATCATTGAATAATTGATCCAAATCCATTGATTTAGTTTCATTTCCATGTGGATCATAACTATGATATATGGGAGAGTCCTTAAAATAAAACACTTATGATTTGGGATGACTACATTTCAGTTACCATTCAAAAAATTCAACATTTTTTCTATCTTTACTTGAAGATATCCCTAATATTCTTGGTTTTCATTTCACTATTGTATTGGGATAGAAAGCATGAGAATATGGTCTAAAATGGAGATGAGTTTATATCACAAAAACACTCTACATATGAAGAAGGGTTTACCACAGAAGAAATATAAATATTCGTTTGAAAGATATTTAAATCCCCAATAATATAATCCAAAACTCTTAGATTAGCTTCCTCGGCATTGCAACCAAAATATTAGAAAATATTACAGGGTTGCACTTATTGCAGATATGTGGAAATTATTTACTTCAATATATCCCTCATCTTCTTGCTTTTCATGTCATTATTTTGTTTTGATAGAAAGCATGAGAATATGGTAATGGGTTTACCCACAAGCACCCTACATATTCATTTGAAATCTATTTTTATCCTCAATAATCTAATCCAAAATTATTGTTCGATTACACACCATGCACCTCCCAAATTATTTTTCGATTACATGCCACAAACCTCATAGGGGTCCACTATAACCTCACTAGCCATAATAGCACATCTTGCACTATGCTTCCTACTACCATGAAGGTATAATCAACACATAAATTGTTTTATGCATGGTATATGCTAGAAGTGGAACGTATCTCACCATTTAATTAATAATAACACATCATGAACTACCATGAATAGATACCTTGATGTATGAATTAAATATTGATCTAGCTATGATGTGTTGCTACTCATTTTCATCGGTGGTAAACTATTATATAAATTTTAGCTAAATGTATGGATGATCCTAGTGGTTCCCATAAACTAAGACATTTGCAATAAATGAATTTAATATTTTATTGAATTTATTTTTTTTAGGGGTCATAAAGCCCACTAAACATGGTTGAAAAATGGACATTATGCATATATGTTTCTTTTTATCCTAATCCAGGGAAAGCATTGATTACATATGTGCTATGCAATATTGCGATGAACAAAGTCCTGGAAAGGAAAATGAATATACCTGGAAGAACAACAAACAATGAAGCATGTTGTTAGTATGAATCTTAATTCCAAGCGTATGAAAAAAGACCACTTTAGCTGTGCATAACAAACAACCCTAACAACAAACATGGCTAACAATATACTAGATCTACAGTTAGGTGATCAAGATAAATGCTGCAAAAATCTAGATCCATGCATCAAAAGAAAATAAGCAGTAGAAAAAACAAGATTTACTCCATGCATCCAATAGACAAGACAAGAATATGTTGAATGAATTTTGTATTAATGGCACCTGGGAGGAAAAAATAGAAGGGTGTTACCAGTTCTCCTCAATGGGATGGGTTCTTGTAAGTCCTCAACACTTCAAATCTAAACTTTCTCTCTCTTGATGGTGTAGAAAACTCAGACAAAAATGGTAGCAAAATATGACTATGATGGTGGATCAAAGTTAGACCAAAAGTATAGATCCAGAGTGATCTTTAGGCAACAAAAGGTGGTAAATGAATGGGAAAACCCTTCTATTTATAACAAAATATTGAGTTAGTCTAGATATTAGTGCATAATTAAAATATTATTAACCAAATCAAGATCCAAATTTTATGGAATATTTTATTATATTTGTTGGAGGGAAAAGGAATTTGACTTGGGTCAAATCCCTTTATTTGTAAATAATAAATAAATAAATGATTTATTTATCATTTTAAGGACGTGGTTGAGTAATAATCAAATAAATAATGATTTATTTAATTATTTAAGGGTGATTTAGTCATATTTAACAAAGAATATTATTTAAATAAGGTTTAAATAATTATTCTTAGAAAATAATAAGATAAATAATGATTTATGTAATTAATTTCCTTGTTTTGGGTTAAACACAACCAGGAATATTAATTAAACTCTTGTTTAACTAATTATTCCTTCAGAAAAATCAAACAAATATATATTTATTTAATATTTCCTCATGGGGTTTCTTGTTTAGACCATAAACAACTTAATAAAGGTGGTTTACTAAGCTATTTTCATAGTGAATGCAATTTCACTTAGGGTAAAATTGGTCTTATATGGTGTACTTGGGTCCATCTAATAATAATAGGTTAGATGACCAAAAAATGGTGTAACAGAATGCCCCCCAGCGTGCGAGTGTTAGGAGCTAATTGTATGACCTAAGCATCCTAAGCACATGAGGTAAGAGAATCAATCACTAAACACCGAGGACCGAAAAAGGGAAGCTTATTGAAACAAATATAAGGTAGAATAAAGTGCTGAGAGGACTAGACCCTGAGGATGCGAGACTTACAGGTGTGAAAAGTCTCTTTTATGAGTGAGTACCTGTGCTATAGGCGGTGGGGGAGGCATACCTATGCCCGCCGAGACAAAGTACAAAGAATAATACATCCAGTAAACAAAGGACTAAACAAAATAGTACATGCTGGCATAAACATGAGCTAGATAAACAACATGATAATGAATCCCACATACATATAGTTCCTAGGATAATAGCCAGGACTTGTACAATAATGTCTGAGTACATGAGATACAAAATACAACATAGATGCCCCTGTAAACAGGAAAGGGCTCTAAAAATATGAATGATACATGCAATCAAAGAGGCGCTGCAAGCGGTTGAAGCCGACATCATCAAATATATGGAGCTGCATCAAAGGCTGCAATAAGAGGTCATCCGGGCATGTGGGGGGCAACCTATAGGGCCACCCCCTCATCAGGGTTGAGACATCTCACACACACCCGGGAATCACTGGTCCAATCTGTTGCATAATTGAACCATCGAGTATACGGATCTCAATCATGCTGAAAGGAGTTGGAGCTGAGAAACAATCAAGTCAAAGGGCTATAAGGAGTCCCTTTGCCTAATCCGAGGCACCGAACAAGAGTGGAAGCTGGAGCCAAGGTACACCTCCCTCTAGACCTGTCTTCTAGAATAAATGATATGATGTCGACAGAAGGAGGTCCACCATAGGTGAGGCAATAAGGGGTCCTAAAATACGGCACGAGAGAAAATAGTAGAGCGACTGACAGATGGACACCAGGGGTGATGAAATGGGGGGGACTGAGTAGCGGATAGACGACTTCCCTTGTTAGAGCATAAAGGGCATGGATGACCTGGCAGTGACTGACACAATATCATGAGGGACAGGGGACAATGGGACTGGAGGCCATAATGTTCGACATGAGAGAGGGACCAAGCAATGAAGGATGGAGGACTATAGCAGGATACAAAGGGACTCGGGATAGACTCCATGAATGCGATGATGACTCAACTTGGATGCTCTAAACAAGGGTGACTCGATGGTGCTACCACACAGTAAAGGTCCAATGGGGAACATAAAAATGTGAGTAAAAGATGGTAACTCACGATGAAGACTGATACGATTGTGGAAAAGTATGGAGGCAAAGTGGTGCCCCCAGTATGAGTGTTGCAAGTGAATAAATTCAATTTTGAGGAGGGGTGAAGTGACGCTTCTTGGATAAAATGTGTCCCAGTGAAGTATCGAATCACTAAAAACTAACAAATACCCATTTGAGGGATCGGTGAGGGCTTTCCAATGGTACAAATAGTTCATTAAACTGAGCTATGGTTTAGTTGCAGTAGGGGAAAGAAAAATTAGGGGTTTCTCTTTTAATAAGGCATTTTCCCTCCAAATCCACTCATTTGCATGTGGAGCTGTGGCGAATATAGAGAGGAAAGAAGGCCCTAAATCTTGCGGTGATCGTAGTGGTTAAACCAACCGTTAGAATCGAGATCTATTAGTTGTAGGTAAAAGGTCTAACCCTACTCTTTCATTTCAATGGATTAAAAGTTCAGTTTAGGTCCCCAGGGCTCCAAAAGAAACCCCTACTCCTCTTCACGGCTGGGTCACACTTTTTGGGGAAAAAAGTGTGACCTGGGTAGCAGGTTTTGGGCAAAAAATTGCAACCTGACCCAGGTTTGGGCCTGAAAATTGCACCTGTCAGGGAGGGGTTTTTCCGTCCTGTTTTTTGGCTAAGCACTGGGTTTTTATGTTGAGATATAGTCTTTCCTAACTGTACACTGACAATTATAATGGTTTTGTGCAGATATGGAAGAATTACGGATCAACTGGAGACAGAGAGACCTGGGCACATTACGGTCAGAGATCTGGGAGAATCAGGGTGTCTGCAGTGCATTGGCTAGGTTTGGGGTTCTGAGGTTTGTGGAGAACCCTCTGATGAGAGTTCGAGAGCCCTTATTGGCCCCGATTGTCAACTATTTGGATCCGAACCATGAGGTCTTTATAGTGCAGGGGCACCGGATCGAGTTGACGGTCAAGGATATATATTTCCTGAGTAGTCTTCCACCACTTGGGATGGTTGGGAATACGCAGCCAGTGTTACCGCGAGGGTGGAACATCATGGAGTTTGTAGAGTGTTAGGATGAATCCTTAGTGTAAGTGTATGAAAATAGACCCTTTTAGTTGTGCATAACAAACAACCCTAACAGCAAAAGATGGTTACAAATTGACATGCGCTAGTCGATCAAGAAAAATGTCAAGTAAAAAATCCAAATCTATGCATAAAGAGATATTAAGCAGTAAAAATAAGGTTTTTCTCCATACATCCAATAGACAAGACAAGAACAATATTTTTGAAAGAATTTTTGTATTAAGGGCACCTGGGAGGAAAACAAGAAGGTGTTTCCAATTCTCCTCAATGGGATGGGTTCTTGGAAGTCCTTAGCACTTCAGATCTAGCATTTCTCTCTCCTGTTGGTGTAGAAAACCCAGACAAAGATAGAACTCAAAGGGAGCTCACACAGAAAATAATGGAAAATATGACAATGATAATGGCTCAAAGTCAAACCAAGAGTATAGATCCAGAGTGATCTAATAGGCAACAAAAGGTGAAGAATGGTAGGAAAAACCCTCCTATTTATAACAAAATATTGGGTCATTCTAGATCTTAGTGCATGATTAAAATAATATTAACCAAATCTAGATCCACCTTTTATGGAATATTTTACTATATTTGTTGGAGGGAAAAGGCATTTGACTTGGGTCAAATCCCTTTATTTGTAAATAATAAATAAATAAATGATTTATTTATTATTTTAAGGAAGTGGTTGAATGACAATTAAATAAATAATGATTTATTTAATTATTTATAAATGATTTAGTCATATTTAACAAGGAATATTATTTAAATAAGGTTTAAATAATTATTCCTAGAAAATAATAAGATAAATAAGGATTTATCTAATTAATTTCCTTGTTTTGGGTTAAATATGACCAGGAATAATAATTAAATTATTGTTTAATTAATTATTCCATGAGGAAAACCAAACAAATGTAGATTTGTTTAATATTTCCCCTTGGGGTTTCCTGTTTAAATCATAAACAACATAATAAATGTGTTTTATTAAGTTATTTTACATAGTGAAAGCAATTTTAATTAGGGTAAAATTGGTCGTACATGGTGTACTTGGGTCCATATAATGATAATAGGTTAGATGACCAAAAAATGGTGTAACAGATTGCCCCCCAGCATGTGAGTATTAGGAGCAAATCGTATGACCGAAGTACGTTGTAAGAACTCAATCACCAAACATCAAAAGGGAAGTCACAGAGAGGAAGGTAAGGTAGACTAATGTGCTGAAGAACTAGACCCTAAGGAGATGAGACTTACAGGTGTGACAAGTCTCTTTTTATGAATGGGTACCTGTGCTAAAGGCAGTGGGGGAGGCATACCTATGCTCACCGAGACAAAGTACAAAAGAATAGTGCATCCAGTAAACAAGGGACCGAACTGTAAAGTACATGCTGGCATAAAAATGAACCAGATAAATGATGAATCCCACATACATGTTGTGCCTGGGATAACAACCAGGATTTATACAAGAAAATCTGAGTACATGAGATACAAATACAACCCCAATGCCCATGTAAATGGGGAAGGGATCGCAAAATCTGACTGATACATGCAAATCAAAGAGGCGCTGCAAACGGCTAAGGCCGACATCATCAAATATAAGAAGCTACATTGAAGGCTGTGATTAAGAGGTCATCTGGGCATGTGGGGGGCCACTTGTAGGGCCACCCCCTCATGAGGGTTGAAACATCTCACACATACCCAGGAATTATTGGTATTAGTTGCTGCATCACTGGACCATCAAGTATACAGATCTCGATCATGCTGAAAGGAGATGGAGCTGAGAAACAATCAAGTCAAAGGGAAATGAGGAGTCCCTTTGCCTGATCCTAGGCAGCGAACAAGAGTGGAAGCTGGAACCAAGGTACACCACCCTCTAGACCTGTCTTCTGGAATGAATGAGCTGATTTCGATAGAAGGAGGTCCGCCATAGGTGAGGCAATAATGGAGCCTCAACTAAAGCACGAGAGAAAATAACAGAGTGACTGATCGACTGACACAAGGGATGATGATGAAATGGGGGGTTCTGAGTAGCAGACGAATGATTTCCTTTGTTAGAGCATAAAGGGTATGGATGACCTGGTAGTAACTAACACAATATCATGAGGGATAGGGGACAGTGGTGCTGAAGGACATAATGTGCGACACGAGAGAGGAACCAAGCAATGAAGGATGGAGGACTATAACGAGATACAAAGGGACTCGGGATAGACTCCATGAATGCGATGATGACTCAACTCAGATGCTATAAACAAGGGTGACTCATTGATGTTCCCACACAGTGAAGTTCCAAAGGGGACCGTAAAAGCATGAGTACAAGATGGTATCTCATGACGAAAATCAACATGAACAAGGACAAGTATGAAGGCAAAGTGGTGCCCCAAGTACAAGTGTTGTAAGTGAGGAAATCCAATTTTGAGGAGAGGTGAAGTGACCCATCGTGGACAAAATGTGTCCGGTGACGTATCAAATCGCGAAGAACAAATAGATGCTGGCTATCTAAAAGAAAATAAAACATGTATTTCGAGAGGGAAATGCTAAGGGTAATATTTCTTAAGATAGAGTGCATTACGAGGATTGGGAAGGGGGTGGCCTTCGAAGTCCTCTAAGAGGTATGCCCCCTTACCAAGATCCTTACTGATGATGTAAGGGCCTATCCATAATGAGTCAAACTTCCCATGACTGAGGACATCATGGGCCTGGTCATATACTAGAACAAGGTCACCTTCGTGAAAAGTACGAGGGTGGACTTTGCGGTCATATTGAGCTTTGGTGCATTTCTTAGCCGCTTCAAGGGTTTGTAATGTAACCTGACAGTCTTCGAAGGCACGTTCAAGCATGATAAGTCATTGTTCTAGAGGTTGGGTATCAGGGAGAAGCTCAACAGCTACATGAAGGGAAGGGATTTCACACTCGATCGGTAAGACTGCCTCCTCTTCGAAAGCAAGGTGGAAAGGAGTAAACCTGATGGCGGTTTTAACAGAAGTTCTTTCGGCCCACAAAGTAGGGAAGAGCATAAGATGCTAGTTGGTTTTGTGCTCATTCACCGTCCGTTGAAGCATGGTTTTGAGATGCGGCAATTCAGGACATATATGGGTGGCATGACTGACAAAATCACACAAGGCACACTGGATAGCGTGCTTTGGTGGCCGAGGAGGGGTAGGGTTTGTCGGGGCAACTTTGTCCTTAGTTTCTTTTGTGTGAGCTTTGCCCCCTTTTCTGGATACCGTCGCAACAGGAGATGGTTCATGTTGAGGTGTGTGAGGCACTGTGGTATCGAGAGAAGTGTTGGGGACCGGTTGAACTAGGGTCAAAGCAAGGTAAGATTTGGGATGAATCACTGCGTGGGGTGGTGGGCCACCGGTGGATCAGGTACCGAAGGCAGAGCCACAGGGGTGAGTTGGGGAAAGGGTGACCATGATGAAATAAATAGAGTCTGGGAGAGAACAAGAGAAAGATGTATTCCAGTCAGGGTAATGGTCAGGAGAGGTGACTCTGAATGGATGAAACAGTGAGTAGTGGGGAGGATAAAAAGGACCAGCAAGGTACTAGTTGTGGAGAAGGGCTGAGAGAAGGAGGAGGTTGAGCTAGGCATTGAATTGAAGAAACAAAAATGGGTTGTGTGGGCAGTGGAAGTTGAGGTTGCATTAACGATGAGCCCAGTCAGAGACATCAAGAACAGTTGTCTATTTAGGCAAATTAAATAAAGATGGGATGAAAAGAACCGAGGAGGGAGGAAAGGCAGGGGAAGGTTAAACAAATAGGAGTGTGACAGATAAGAGAGACAACACAGTTAAAGAATGTGGGTTGTATGTAGTCACAGAAGAAATCGATAATCTCTTGAAGGAAGATGCAGATTTTTGGCTCATGATAAAATCAGCGGGCTCCAATAGTGACTATGTTTCCGTATGAGGGAAAAACATCTTACGGTGTACCACGGATGGGGATATGGAACATGGCATGGGTGTAGCTACGGCGCAAAGAATGTTATAATCAAGAGGGAGCATCGATGACTTCAACATCAACACAAACAGTCTTGCTTACAAGAGTGATAAGGACAATTAAAAATAGGCCAATGAAGTGAAATGTGTGTCCACTGAAGAGTAGTCAAAATGGAAAAGTAGCCTGGAGAATAAGTTGTTTAAATAATGAACTCACAGGTGGATTACTATATCATTGTTGAAAATATTAGCGTTCAATTTTGATTGGGATTTGGAAAGCTATGGAAGCGAGAAGAGGAGGATGTTTTGATTGATGAGCACATCGAAAAAATCATTGATGTGGTAAGATCTATGGTGTGTAGCTAATAGTGAAACCTTCTTTTGAGAAGAGACATAATTTGGAGGAGTTTTCAATGTTGAAATAGCAACGAGTTGTGCCAAATCATCTATTATGCTATACAAACAAGAAGCTTGCCCGACGACGAGCTGGGCGTAATGGTCTCGGGAATATGGTATGAACCTCGACTACCGAAAGGTGAGGATATACGAGGGACCGACGGATGTCGAAAGGGCTCTATAAGAACTGTGAAGAAGGTGACTCGGGGACGAACGGGCGGGGAGGCAGGGTGCTAATGGGATCGAGTTTGAAGGTTAAGGTCGACGGTTAGAGGTTGATCAATGCTCATCCATGAGGATGCGGTAATCGGAGGAACCGGAAGGGAAGGTTGAGTGGCCACTGTCAATGGGGTGGTTGGTGCTCACAATCCTTGCGGGGAAAGGATTGTGTTAAACACGGTAGGTTGAGTAGTGGCCACATTGGGGGGGAGTAAATGGGGAGGCATGTTTTCCTCTCATTATTTGACAGGCTGTTATCTAGCTATGGTAAAAAGGGACAATAAGTGATGCAGCTTGATGTTAAACAACACCATTACGGAACAAGGCTTGTTTATGTGAATGGTTTTGTCCAAGCAAAATTTGAGTTCACACAATGGCAGTTGGCAGTGTTAGAGTCAATACTTTTAGGATTAAGTCCACGGTGCAAAAGTGGAATTAGATTTTATTCATACTATCTTAACGAGAGAAGGATTGACGTAGCACTTCTGTGAAAATACTTGCTGGAGGGGGATGGTAGTTGCTAAGGACAAAGAAGAGCAAGGAAGGCTGAGATGAAAATACGGAGGAAGGCTGGGCTGAGGATGTTGATAAGGATAATGGTTAGGTTGGGCAACATTTAGGTATAAGTATGAGGTTGGGGAAAAACGATGAGGCATGCGGGGTATCCTGGATACATGCTACCGGGGAGGGGGGGACACGGAAGTCTTTGGAGAGAATGTGGCTACTCTGGAAGGAGACTCCTCGGCCCGCAGGAGGTTGAGCGTACGGATGAGAAAGAGGCTCCAATGATACCATTAGTGAGATGCTGCAGGGGCATTAGTACCACGAGATCAGGGAGGTGAGAGGACGGTATAACATCGCCCAGACTACGCATGTATCATGTGCATTTCAGGAGCTATTTGGAGGGTGGCTTCTTCGGTTGAGAAAATTCCGTCGAACATATTTGCAGTGGCGGTAAGAAGATCTGGTGGGTCCCTTATGAACCGGAGTCTTCGAAGGTAGGAGCTCGACATAATCTGTTCCTTCTGCATTCTTTCAGTTGCAATCAGGATAAACAGATGGCAGGATGGTCTAATGAAGAGTCAGGGTTCGGTGCCGATTATTCGTGTCGAAGAGGCTGAAATAAGATAAGAAGAAGCTAGGAGTAATGGTCACAAGGTGGGTATGGGAAGATAGAGGTGCGATCAACATGCCACTTACAGAAGCTTTTCTTGTAAGCATGAGTTGGAACAGCAAGATAGAATGGAATCGATGATAGTGATTGGATGAATACCATGGTTGAGAAATGTATAGGGATGTGAGTTGGAGGATATATAATGAGCCTTAGAACTTGAGATACGGAGGGAACGAGTTGGCGAGGCAGAGCCAACCAACATGTCGTGGCAGACAAGGTCATTGGTCATTGATTAATCCAGGAGGCTGGGCACTGTGAGAAGAGGATAATAAAGTGGACTCTGTGGTGTGGTTTGTGCATGCTTATTCCAGTAGGGCCGAGTCCCAGCTAGTGCCGGACCTGGACGGACCTTAGTGAAAGGTGACATAGGGAAGCAGAAGTAAAATAGGGGCCAATGAATTAGAAAGAAGGTGAGTGCGGACTCGGAGGTGGACTAACTCGTGGCTTGTTGAGAAGGAGTGAGCCGACCAGCAGCGGGGATGAAGGCCAAAGATCCTCTGGAACCACCTTGAAGATGAGGCCAGTGATAACACAACCCACATGCAGGAAGGAAGAAGAGCGGCCATGAAGGCCGAGGAGGTGCGGAATCAAGTGATTACAATGTTAAAGCAGGGGAGCGAAGAAGAAGTGAGTGCTCAATTGATTTTACAATGTTTTAAAACACTGCCTTCATGGGTATTAACAGAATATTATACATGGGGTGAGTATTAACAACGTGGTTGTATTCTATTTTAATAGATGTTTTGAGAAAAATAAAAGTGTGCATGAAAATAAGCACAGAAACAGGTGTCCATATATGAAAATAACAGAAGGTGCAGTGCTGATGCCTGTAATCTCAGCTTGAAGGAGGTGGATATATTAGTCTGGGAGAAAAATCTGGTCAAGAACGCGGTGGCTGGACGTGAATCTTGAGTGGGAGAACATGGATAAAGATCCTGTCTCTTGAAAAGAATGAAGCATCGAAAGTAGAGATTCTTTGTGAAAGAAGAGTCAAAAAGCTAAAGCGGTAGGAAAAGGAGGTGACCCTAAAGGCAAACTTAAAACAAAGCTATGAGTGATTTGGATGGAAAAATGACTAATCCCAAAGGATACGAAGGTATACGGATACGTAAAAAAGAAATGGCTAAAAATCTGAAAATTTAGACACCTACAAAAGCTAAAATCTTACAAAAAGTGGATGGTATTGAAGCCCTAGAGGCTAGATTCCCACTTAGTTGAGTAAAAACGGAGAACAAGAACGAGGTCTAACGGGCGGAGACGGAGAGAGGCTGGACAACCACAGCAGAAGATTCGGAAAAACCCGGAAAACTTTCAAAGAATTTGTAGAAAAAGTGGGGTCACAAGTTAGAAGCACATTTTCTCTCAGAATGTGGTGCTGGTGAAAGGTATCCTGAGTCAGAATCACAAGACTGGCTGAAAATTACGACACACTTAAGTCTAGGCAATGAATTTCAACGTTGTTGTCTTGGTTACGCATTGTAGTGTTTATTACACATTTCTGTATTGAATGGCTACAGAAATTGAAATTTTAATATTTAAGTGTTTTATGGTTAAAACAACATAAAAATAGGAATTAAAAAGTTGAAGAGAAACCTAGGGTTTGAAGCGGTGGATATGCGGGAATATGAAAAATGGCAATGGGTACAACAATTGAAAACTTGATGACAAGTCACGAGTTGTTAGGATGATCATAGTGTAGGCTAGAAAAAGGACTTGTTACATTTTTTGGTCATCTAACCTACTATAAATTGAATGGTTTAATTACTGTATTAAATTCATTTTACCTACAGTAATTTATTTCTATATATGTAAAATAACTTAATAAAACACATTTATTAGGTTGTTTGTAATTTAAACAGAAACCCCAAAAAGAAATATTAAACAAACCTATATTTGTTTTGTTAGCACCACTCAATTAATTAATTAAACAATAATTTAATTATTATTCCTGGTCATGTTTAACCCAAAACAAAGAAATTAATTAGATAAATCCTTATTTATCTTATTAGCCACCTCTGAATAATTGTTGAATCTTATTTAAATAATATTTTATTGTGAAAACAAACTAAATCTTATATTAAATAAATCATTTTAATTTGGTGTATCTACATTAATAACTATGAACAGTAGTAGTCATTCATTATTTATTAATTGTTGAAAGCAAAGAGATTTGATGATGTTAGGCATTGTATATCCTTGAATATAATAAATGTATAAAGGTGAATCTGAATTTTAGTTGAATATTACTTTAAATATTTCTAAATCTATAGAGCAAACTATTTTGTTATAAATAGGAAGGTTTCTCTACAATTAACCTTCTTTTCTTTGCCTATTAGATCATAGATTAAACTGCAGTAAAACTTTGGAAAGCCATTATCATTGTCATATTTTGTTATTTCTTGTCATGAACTCCTTTGAGTTCTATCTTTTATGCAGGTTTTCTGCATAGCAGGAGAGAAATGCTAGATACCAAAGTCTTTGAGGACTTCCAGAACCCATCCCATTTGAGAGAATTGGGGAAACACCTTCTTGTTTTCCTCCCAAGTGTATAACCAAAAGTTATTAAATTGTTCTTGTCTTTGTTGAATGGCAGACAAGCCTTCATTTTCTTGTTCTCTGTGTAGATACGGTTTTTTTGCGAAGCACTTGTCTTGATTAACTATTTGCGGTCTGGAAAATATTAGCGACCCATGTTAGTGTTAGGGCTATAAATTGTGCGTGGCTAAAGTAGTCTTTTCGTACATGGAAACAAAGATTCATACTAACTGTTGGCGACTCCATGGGTTTCAATTACGACGCTATCGTTTTTTCATATTCTTGTCACTCCATTCATAGGACCCTAGGGTTTCTTTTCGACTTTTTTTTTCCTATTTTCTTGTTGTTTTCACCTATGCAACCTAAAGCAGTAAATTTCTATTTCACATGTTTACTGGCCCTATTGCGCGAGTGACGGATATCGGCGCAGGCGAGACGGCCTTTTCCGGAAATCTGCCGCCGGAGACCCTCGGAGCTTCGAGGTCGCCGCACTGACCCGGGCGGGCACAGGACTCAGGTGCTGCCCAGCCCATGTCTGGGCACGTAAAACAGAGTGAGCTGACTCCAATTTTGCGGGTTTTACGAGCTTAATGGGGTTTTCTAGCCTCTTGTCTCTCTTCACTTTGTTTCGACTTGTTTCGATGTTGTTTTGCTCATCTAAGTGGGGCCATAGCCCCCTGGGGCGGTACCCTCCCACTTTTGGTGGAAGAGTTTTTATCTGTTTCAGGTGTCTGTTTTTTCAGAGTTTCAGCTCCCCTTTTTCCAGATCTGATACCTCCTTTTCCGATCCCTTTTAATCAGCTCTTCTCCCTTTCAAATCACCTCCTGAAGATTTGTTTGGATCTACCTTTAGGGCCTCCTCCTTGCCCCTTCTGCTTTTTGCTGATTTCCTCCTTTTTTCCAGCCACCTTGCCTCTGCCTCTTGGCTGTGATCTGCACCTCTTTTCAGCAGATTTCTCCTTTAGATCCCTGTCCCTTTCGACCCTAGATCTATTAGCCTCTTTTTAGTGTGTTTTGACTAGATTTTTTCCCTCTTTTAGATTAGTTTTGAGAGACCTGCCTTTTTGGGTTGAATCGATGCAATAGTAGATGTTAATTTTCTGTTATTTAGGCATTATCATATCATTCGAGCATAGCAGCATTATTTCAGTTGCCACAACACACTTTTTTTCTCTTGTAAAAGCAGAAAAGGTTGAGAACCAAAATTAACACACGCCACACTCACCTAAGCGAAGAAAGAGCTGGGTTTACCTACGGAAAGGCACAAAATAAAGTTGACACACCTCTCTGCCCTTAACACATTTCTTTCTCTTGATTCTACACCTCCACGCCTTGGTTGGAGGTGGTTCTTCTTCCTTGTGCGTGTTTGTGTTGTCACCTTGGCGCCCCCCACAGCATCCAGAGACTTGTAGCCTTCACCTCGGTTTCAGTTTCCAGTTAAGGCCTGCAAAATCATGTGTCAGGATTAGTCACTCCCCCAGGGTTACTTGCTAAGACTCTCTTAGGTTCGTAGGGGTTCTGTGCACACTTGGTATACTTTGCTCACCTTCCTGTGCCGTTCCAGGGCTGCTTCGTGGGAATCTTGGTCCTGTGCGGGGACTACTAGCGGAACCGCTACAGGAACTACCTCGGCTGCACCTTTGCTCCCTTACATGGCAGGCCTCAGCCTCCCTGATCTCAATCAGTTGATCAATGACCCTATCCGCCATGATGTTGGTTGGCCTGCCATGCCAACCAAGCTCCCCTCCAACATCCCTAAGTTTGAAGGCCTTGCTGGAGAAGATCCAACCAACCATGTCTGATCTTTCCACATGTGGTGTTCCTCCAATTCCATTACCGATGATTCCATTCGTCTTCGGTTGTTCCAACGCACGCTTATGGGTGAAGCTTCTAAATGGTATGTTACCAAGGCCACCTCTTCCCATACCACCTTTGCGACCATTGCCCAAGCCTTTTTATCTTATTTCCAGCTCCCTCTCTGATACGACACTGGTACGGAGCTTTCGACTTCTTTCCGTCAAATCTCTTCAACCCACCTTTCCACTCATGTCCAGGAATGGCGGAGAAGAAGGAGCATATGTCGAGCTCCCACCTTCGAAGATCGGGTTTATATGGACTGGCTCCTTCACACTCTCTTACCTCCCATTTCCTCAGCCCAAGAGAAGTAGCCCTCCAAATAGCGCAAAATATGACTTGATGTGCGCTCAGACAGGTTATGTCGCCTCTGTCCTTCCCGGCCTCCCCGGCTCTATGCGCTGCGCCGGGAATCTCTATTCCATGATGATACATCTCTTGAGCCCTTTCTCATCCCTATGCTCAACCCCCTATGGGCTATGGTCTCCCCCTGGGAGGGGCCAACACCTCTAGCACCTTTCCCCCTCTAGGTAGCATGTATCCAGGATACGACACGCCTCATCCTTTTTCCCAACCTCCTGCTTACCTCAATGTTGCCTAACCAAACCATTATCCTTATCCGCAGCCTGGTGCGCCAGCTCCTCCAGCATATGCGCTTCCACCTCCCTTGCCTCCTCCACCCCCGCAATAGCACCTACAGCCCCCTCCAGGGCAAGTATTTGCACAGCAGGGCGCGAATAATACCCCTTCTTCTCAAAGAAGGAAGAGAGGCAATCCAAATCAATCTACCCCTGGTACTCGTGGACCCAATCCCCAAGGTACTGACCCTAACACTGCTAACCAGCAACAGGGCACTCAGCCCAAGCCGGATAGGCCTATTCACACAAATAAACCTTGTTCGTGTTGCGGTGTTTATGGTCATTACACTCACAATTGTCCCCTCCTACCACAGATGCGACATATGTGGGAGTCTCAAGCCACATTGCGAGGACAACATGCCTCCCCTCATGATGCTCCTAATGTGGCCACTACTCAACCGGCTATGTTTACCGATCCTTTCCCCCAGCAAGGATTCGTGGCTACCCAACCACCCGACGGATAGGTTGCCACTCAACCTTCCCCTTCTGGTTCCTTCGATTACCAGATCCTCATGATGAACTCTGATCCATCCCCAACCGTCGACCTTAACCTTCAAACTCAGTCTCGCTAATACCCCAAGCCTCCCACTCAGTCTTCCTCTGAGTCCCCTTCTCCAGGTTCTACCGAGCCTCTTTCGACATCCAATGGTCCCTTACATATCCCTCAACCCAAATTTGAGGTTCATACCAAGATTCCTAAAGGACCATTACGCCGAAATGCTGCTCCTGGTCGATCTACTCATTCGTATAGCATAGTAGATGATTTGGCGCAGTCTCCCGCTGCCATTTCCACATTGGAACTCCTCCAATCGTGCCCTTCCGAAAAGAAGGCTCTACTATCTGCTGTGGGCGCTGTAGATCCTGCCGATGACCAAATGATTGTTTCCGACGCCCATCAATCAGAACATCCTCCTCTTCCTGCTTCCGTCGCCTTCCAAATACCTGTCAAAATCCGGAATGCCAACGTTTCTCGGTGTATAATTGATGAGGGGGGAATCCACCTATGTGATGTCCGCTTCGGTTTGGAAGCAACTCGGATCTCCTGAGTTGGCCCCTTCCACGATCACCCTTTGAGCATGGGATGACCACACCTCCCAGCCCATTGGCCTCTTCCGTAATTGTCCTATCACTCTTGCGGGCAAGATTGTTTGCGTTGACGTCGAAGTCATCGACGCCCCTCTAGACTACAACATTCTCTTGGGGCGGAGCTACACCTATGCCATGTCTGCTGTCCCATCCGCGGTTTTTCGCAAGATGTCTTTTCCTCACAATGGAAAGATAGTCACCATCGACCAGTTGACTTATCATGAGCCAAAGTCTCAGACCTCCCCTGAGACGACCATCTCTTCTGTAGCCAATAAGAAAACCGTCGATTCCTTGACCAGTGTCTCTCCCGGCGTCTACAAAGACTCCTCTTTGCTTGGAACTTTCCCTGGTCTCCCTCCTCCTCCTATCTCTGATCCCAGCTTATCGAATGTTTGCATGATGCAATCATCTCGGGCTGCCCTTAAGCGACCCGCTTTGGCTAGCTAGCAACCTCAGCCTCAACCTCGCCCACTGCAACCCGCGCCTAGCCATTCATCTCAGCCAGCTGGACCTCCTCCTTCTGGCCCTTCTCCTATAGCTGGTATCCCTGAACCCCTCTATCCTCCTGGGTCGGTTCCCCCAGGCCTCAACCATCTCGGAGCCGTCCCCCCCGGCCATTATCCCGCTGGTCAGATACCTTTCCTGGCTCCCCCTCCCGAATTCTATACGGTCCCCGTCATGGCCACCCTCTCTCTCCCCAACCTGACCCTGGGCATCCCCGTCTGGTACCATGACCCTCCAGCCGCTACCCCACCTGGTCACCCCAAACCTTATCTTGCTTTGACACCGGTTCAACCGGTCCCCCTCACTTCCTCCGTTGCCACCATGCCCCCCGCACCCCCCCAGGACCCTGCCCCTATGCTGACAGCTCCAGGAACGAAAGGCAAAGCTCGCAAGGGGGCAGCCAAAGTCAAGGCCACCCCGACTGACCCGGCTCCTCCTCCGCCCGCAAAGCCTTGCACCTTGTGTGATGTCGTCGTTCACGCCATCCATACTTGTCCTGAATTGCCCCGTATTCAACCCATGGTTAAAGTCGCGTTCCCTGAGTCTACGGTCCCTGGCCCCTCTATTCTGTCCTCGTCTGTAACCAAGAACCCAAAGATTATTCGCACCAACAAACCCTGTGCTTTATGCGGTGTCCATGGCCATTACTCCCACCATTGTCCTCGCCTGACACATTACCGCGCCTCTTTAGAGGTAGTTCGAGAGTATGAGGTTGAACAAAATCAGTCCGCCTCTCCCATACTTGCGCAGTATGCTTCAGGTCAGCTTGAGGATCCCCTCGCTCCCATTGACATTCCCCCCTTGATGTCCAGATGACAGAGTCTACTACCACCATTCTTTACCTATCATCCTCTGTGAGACCCTTGGAAAACATTCCCTTTGAATCCTCCCCTGTTGTTTCGCTTGACCCCCCTTCAGCGACCACCCTGGGCTCAACATCATTTGACCATTTGTTTCGATGTTCTTCTGTCATTCCCCGTGACGATCCGTATGCGAGCCTTTCTTCCTCTATGGATGATTTAGGTAACTTTTCCGCGTCATGTGGTTTCCCTTCCACTCTTCATCCCCTCTTTTCCCGTCCGAATGCCTCCTTGGGACCCTTTTCCACCCTTGACCTCATCCTTCCCGCCCATACTCGGGATAACACCATTCGTATCTCTGTTGACCTCCGCAACCCAAGTCCCAGCCACCCCTCCTATAGCCCTCATATACCACCATCTCATTTGTATATGCGTCATAGCCATCTTGCCCATCACACTCCCTTCCGTAGTTGCCGCTCGATGTCTACTATACACTCACGCTGCCGTCATTGTACCTCCTCCCCCCATTTTTTGTCTTATAACACTATTCTTCAGGACCTCCCATCCCCACCCTATATCGGTTACGCCGATGGTGCAAGTCGTTACTCCCGGAATCTAGCCTCAGCAGGATGGGCCATTTTTACCCCCTTGCATGCCCTTGTTCTATCAAACGGGGTCTGCATTGGCACTGCCACCAACAATCAGGCCGAATATAATGCAGTGCGTGGTCTCTTAGCCGATGCCCTCTTTCATCGCATCCTCCATCTGCATGTTCGTTTATATTCCCTACTTCTTGTTATGCAACTAAATGGTGTTTATCGTGTGCATAATCCTGTGCTGTTTAGACGATATTTACAAGTGAAACTCTTGATACGTGAATTTTAAACCATAACTTTCAACCATGTACCTCGAGAACAGAATCACTATGTAGATAGCATTGCAAACCATGTTCTAGATCGGCATTTATCACACGCATTTCATACAAGACAATAACATTCATAATCATTAACAAAGATGCATATCCATAATATGTGTCACAAAACATGTGTTTTGAGTCCATCTACTCTGATACATATAACATGCCCATAGGATGTTACAAAAAGCTCAAAACTAGGGACACCATCTGTCCCTACGTACACAGTAGGGGGCACCACCTGTCACACACCTAATCACTATCTGGCGGATCCCGAGCCCATGGCTCTGCTCCTGCAGCCTGTAGATCACATATCCCCTGACCGGCCATCGCCATGCACCGCATGACACCTCGCCATTCTGAGGGTAGACCAATACATGGCTCTATGTACTGGTCGTCTAAGTCTTGCCACCCGCGCTCTGACACTCCGGTCAGCAACCTCTCGCATCTACGGCGGATGTCCTCTAGAAGGGTGGCCGCATCCTCATTATGCACTGCTCTCGACCCACTCGAACCTGCAGCTCCAGATGTTGCCGGTCGTCCCATATATCCGGTCGGTTTTACTGGAGCTATATCTGCATACCAAAAGTACATGAATCAGTACCCTATCTACGATTCACTAACTTTAACATGCCCAAAAAAGAGTAGTTACTTGTCACTTACCATCGGGTCCCCATACTCGACCAGGCGGAAGTGGTAGGTCCGGATCCCCACAATAACTCATCCCACTATAGGGATAGTCATCTATGTATAACGACATCTGATCCCAATGGGAAAAGAACTCAGGTCGAAACACTCGTCCGACTGCCCCTACTCCTCCTCTGCATAGTAGCCGCCCCCACCGGCACATCCTAGGCTCTCTTGGGCCCCCATCTGGGAGCTGTATACGAGGTCGTAAGGTCAGGATATTCTCAAAGAAGAAGGTGCACAATAAAGTCCCATATGAGCAATCATGGTTCACTTGCCGTTTACAGAGCGACAACTGTCATTTTAACGACACCAACATCATTTGGGCCCACCCATAGTAGGTCCCACCCAACACACTCTCCACAATCATCATCTGTCCCCCTGTGATGTAATGGAGTGCCTGGTTGCCCAGGATCCGCAGCACCGCTGCGGCCACTGCACGGGTCTCTAATCTCTCTAGGTCCCCGATCGGTATCCAAGTCCCTTTGATTTGGAGACCCGGTCGGCAATGTCACTCCACAAACTCCATGATATGTCGCCCCTGCGGTAACACTGGCTGCGTGTTTCCCACCATCCCAAGTGGCGGGAGACCCGTCAGGAAATACAGATCCTGGATTGTCAATTCGATCCTGTGCCCCTGCACTATAAAGACCTCATGATCTAGATCCCAATAACTGACAATCTGGGCCAACAAGGGCTCCCCAGCTCTCATCAGAGGGTTCTCCAAAAACTTCAGAACCCCAAACCTGGCCAGTACACAACGGACACCCTGATCCGCCTGGATCTCTGACCGCAATGTACCCAGGTCTCTATCTCTCTAGTTGACCCGTATATCTGCCATATCTGCACAAAAACATCATCTTTGTCAGCATAAAGATAGGAAACACTGCAACCATCCACAAAAAACCAAAATCTCAGCCATAACATAGCACTAAAATCCCCTTCATCTTCAGGTCGCACTTTTTTGCCAAATCCTGGGATAGGTCGCACCTTTTTGCTCAAAACCTGCTTCCCAGGTCGCATATTTTGGCCCAAAAAGTGCGACCCGGCCGTAGAGATCAAAGAGGGTCTGTTCCTGAGATTTTGGGCCCTAAACTGAACTTTCAATCCATCAAAATGAAAGAGTAAGGTTAGGCCTCTTACCTGCAACTGACGGATCTCGATTCCAACGGTCGGTTTGTTCGCTACGCTCACCGCAAGATTTAGGGCCTTCTCTCCTCTCTACATTCACCACAGCAACACTAGCAAATGAGTGGATTTGGAGGGAAAACTACCTTATTAAAAGAGAACCCTTGTTTCTTCTTTCGCCTGCTGCGACCATACTGTAGCTCCGTTTGACAAACCGTCTGCACTGTTGGAAATCTTTCACCGAGTCCTCAAATGGGTATCTGTTAGTTTTTTGTTACTTGATACTTCACCAGGAGACCTTTTGTCCAAGATGGGTCACTTCACCTCCCCCCAAAATCGAATTTCCTCACTTACAACACTTTTACTTGGGGCACCACTTTGCCTCCATACTTGTCTTTGTTTGTGTCAATTTTCGTCATGAGATACCATCTTGTACTCATAATTTTCAGGTCCCCCATGGGATCTTTTCTGTGTGGCAGCCCCATCGAGTCGCCCTTGTTTAGAGCATCCAAGTTGAGTCATCATCGCATCCATGGTGTCTATCCCAAGTCCCATTGTACCCCGCCATAGTCCTCCATCCTTCCTTGCTTGGTCTCTCTCTTGTGTCGCACATTATGGCTTTTAGTCCCACTGTCCCCTATCCCTTATGATATTGTGTCAGTCGCTGCCATGTCATTCATGCCCTTTATGCTCTAGCAAGGGAAGCCGTCCATTCGCTACTCAGTCCCCTCCATTCCATCTTCATCATTGGTATTAGTCTATCCGTCGCTCTACTATTTTCTCTCGTGCCTTAGTTGAGGATCTCTCATTGCCTCACCTATGGCGGACCTCCTTCTGTCGACATCAGCTCCTTCATTCCAGAAGACAGGTCTAGAGGGCGGTGTACCTTGGTTCCAGCTTCCACTCTTGTTCGGTGCCTCGAATCAGGCAAAGGGATCTTTCATTTCCCTTTGACTTGATTGTTTCTCCACTCCAGCTCCTTTCAGCATGATCGAGATCCGTATACTTGATGGTTCAGTGATGCAGCAGCAACTCTTGGTGATTCCCGGGTGTGTGTGAGATGTCTCAGCCCTCATGAGGGGGTGGCCCTGCAGGTAGCCCCCCACATGCCCGGATGACCTCTTCATTGCAGCCTTCGATGCAGCTCCATATATTTGATGATGTCGGCCTTAAGGTCATAGCCGCATCTTTGATTTGGGCTATACAACATTTTAGAGCCCTTCCCCGCTTGTAGGGGGCATTTGGGTTGTATTTGTATCTCATGTACTCATATATTATTGTATAAGTCTTGGCTGTTATCCCAGGCACAGCATGTATATGGGATCCCTCATTGTATTTCTATCTGGCTCATGTTTATGCCGGTTGTACTTTATGGTTCGGTCCCTTGTTTACTAGACACACTATTGTTTTGTACTTTGTCTCAGCGGGCATAGGTATGCCTCCCCCGCCGCCTTTAGCGCAGGTACCCTCTCATAAAAAGAGACTTGTTGCACTTGTAAGTCTCGTCTCCTCAGGGTATAGTTCTTCAGCACATTAGTCTACCTCACATTTCTCTCTCTGACTTCCCTTTTGATGTCTGGTGATTGAGTTCTTACAACGTACTTCGGTCATACGATTTTCTCCTAACACTCGCATGCTGGGGGGCAATCTGTTACACCATTTTTTGGTCATCTAACCTACTATCATTAGATGGACCCAAGTACACCATGTAAGACCAATTTTACCCTAAGTAAAATTGCTTTCACTATGTGAAATAACTTAATAAAGCACATTTATTAGGTTGTTTATGGTCTAAACAGGAAACCCCAAAAGGAAATATTAAACAAACCTATATTTGTTTGATTTTCCTCAAGAAATAATTAATTAAACAATAATTTAATTATTATTCCTGGTCATGTTTAACCCAAAACAAAGAAATTAATTAGATAAATCCTTATTTATATTATTATTTTCTAGGAATAATTGTTTAAATCTTATTTAAATAATATTCATTGTTAAATATGACTAAATCACCCATAAATAATTAAATAAATCATTATTTATTTGATTATCCTTCAACCACTTCCTTAAAATGATAAATAAATCATTTATTTATTTATTATTCACAAATAAAGGGATTTGACCCAAGTCAAATACCTTTTTCCTCCAACAAATTTAATAAAATATTCCATAAAAGGTGGATCTAGATTTGGTTAACATTATTTTAATCATGCACCAAGATCTAGAATGACCCAATATTTTGTTATAAATAGGAGGGTTTTTCCTACCATTCTTCACCTTTGTTGCCTATTAGATCACTCTGGATCTAAACTCTTGGTCTGACTTTGAGCCATTATCATTGTCATATTTTCCATTATTTGCTGTGTGAGCTCCCTTTGAGTTCTATCTTTGTCTGGGTTTTCTACACCAATAGGAGAGAGAAATGCTAGATTTGAAGTGCTGAGGACTTCCAAGAACCCATCCCATTGAGGAGAATTGGAAACACCTTCTTGTTTTCCTCCCAGGTGCCCTTAATACAAAAAATTCTTTCAAAAATTGTTCTTGTCTTGTCTATTGGATGTATGGAGCAAAACCTTATTTTTACTGCTTAATGTCTCTATATGCATAGATATGGTTTTTTGCAGCACATGTCTTAATTAACTAACTGCAGATCTGAAGATATTGGCAGCCATATTTGATGTTAGGGCTATAAGTTATGGGTAGCTAAAGTGGTATTTTTTCGTACACTTCGACAAAATATTCATACTAACAAAGACCCTTTTAGCTGTGCATAACAAACAGCCCTAACAGCAAAATATGGCTACTAATATCTTCACATCTGTAGTTAGTTGATCAAGACAAATGCTGCAAAAATCCAGATCTATGCATAAAAATACATTAAGCAGTAAAAATAAGGTTTTTCTCCATGCATCCAATAGACAAGATAAGAACAATATTTTTAAATAATTTTATATTAATGGCACCTGGGAGGAAAACAAGAAAGGTATTTCCAATTCTCCTCAATGGGATGGGTTCTTGGAAGTCCTCAGCACTTTAGAAGAATTTCTCTCTCTCGTTGGTGTAGAAAACCCAGACAAACATAGAACTCAAAGGGAGCTCACAAAACAAATAATAGAAAATATGACAATGATAATGGCTCAAAGTCAGACCAAGAGTATAGATCCAAAGTGATCTAAGAGGCAACAAAAGGTGATGAATGGTAGGAAAAGCCCTTCTATTTATAACAAAATATTAGGTCAATCTAGATCTTGGTGCATGATTAAAATAATATTAACCAAATCTAGATCCACCTTTTATGGCATATTTTATTATATTTGTTGGAGGGGAAAGGCATTTGACTTGGGTCAAATCCCTTTATTTGTAAATAATAAATAAATAAATGATTTATTTATTATTTTAGGGAAGTGGTTGAATGATAATTAAATAAATAATGATTTATTCAATTATTTATAAATGATTTAGTCAAATTTAACAAGGAATATTATTTAAATAAGGTTTAAATAATTATTCCTAGAAAATAATAAGATAAATAAGGATTTATCTAATTAATTTCCTTGTTTTGGGTTAAATATGACAAGGAATAATAATTAAATTATTGTTTAATTAATTATTCCATGAGGAAAATCAAACAAATATAGATTTGTTTAATATTTCCTTTTGGGGTTTTCTGTTTAGACCCTAAACAACCTAATAAATGTGTTTTATTAAGTTATTTTACATAGTGAAAGCAATTTTACTTAGGGTAAAATTGGTCTTACATGGTGTACTTGGGTCCATCTAATGATAATAGGTTAGATGACCAAAAAATGGTGTAACATAGAGCACCATTGTCGACCAGGTCTCCAAGTGAAGGGGACTCAGATACCTACCAGGGATCTAGAGAAGTTAGAGACCCGTGCTATGGCCACAACAGTGCTGTGGATCTTGGGCAATCAGGCACTCCACCACATCACTGGAGGGCAGATGATGCTTGTGGAGAGTGTGTTGGGTGGGACCTACTATGCGTGGGCCTAGATGATGCTATCGTCGTTGAAAGGACAGTTGTCGCTATGCAGGTGGCAAGTGAACCATGACTGTGCATATGGGACATTTTTGTGCTCACTCTTCTTTGAGAAGATCCTGACACTTCGACCTTGTATACAGCTCCAGGATGGGGGCCCGAGAGAGCCCAGGATGCACCAGTGGGGGCGACTATTATGCAGAGGAGGAGGTGGGGCAGTCGAATGGGTGTTCCGACCTAAGTTCTTTACGCATTGGGATCAGATTCCACTGTACATAGATGACTATCCCTATAGTGGGATGAGTTATTTTGGGGACCCGGATTTGCCACTGCTCTTGGTCAAGTATGGGGGTCCGATGGTAAGTGACAAATTGCTAATATTTTTATGTGCATTGTAAAGTTTCAGAATATTGTATTTGGTACTGATTCTTCCACTTTTGGTATGCAGATACAACACTGGTAAAACTAGACGGGTATATGGGACGGACTACAATATCAGGAGCTATAGGACCTAGTGGACTGAGGGTGCAAAAAAATGAGGATGTAATAGCCCTCCTGGAGGACATCCGTCGTAGATGTGAAAGGCTTCTGATCAGTGTTTCAAAGTGTGGTTGGAAAGACTTAGAGGACCAGTACATAAAGCCATGTATTGGTCTACCCTCGGAGTGGCGAGGGGTCATGCGGCACATGGCAATCGCCAGATAGGAGATGCGTGATCTATGAGCTGCAGGAGTAGAGCCATTGGCTTGGGATCCTCCAGATAGTGATTAGTGTGTAGGGGCATGTGGTGCCCCCAGTTTTTAGTTTTTGTAACATGTTATGGGCATGTTATAGGTATCAAAGTTGATGGACTCTAAAACATTTTATACGACACATATTATGGATTTGCATCGTTTTGATAGTTTTATGTTATTTTCTTGTGTTAAATGCTTCTGCTAAATGCCAATATAGAATATGGTTTGCAATGCTATCTACATAGTGATTTTTTGCTCTAGGTAGATGACTGAATGTGATGATTTCAAACTCACACATCAAAAGCTTCACTCGTAAATATCTTCTAAAAAGGATAGGATTATGCACACGATAGACACCATTCAATTGCGTGACAATAAGCAGGGAATCTAAATGAACATGAAGGTGTAGGATGCAATGTGAAAGGGCATCGACTAATAAACCTCGCACTGCATCATATTCGGCCTGATTATTGGTAGCAGTACCAATGCATACACCGTTCGAGAGAACAAGGGAGTGCAAGGGGGTAAAGATGGCCCAACTTGTCGAGGCTAGATTCTTGGAGTTGTGACTTGCACCATTAGCAAAACCGATATAAGGTGTGTATGGGAGGTCCATCTGAAAGGTTATACAAGACAATAAATGGGAGGATGATGAATAATACTGGAAACCTGAGCGCAAAGTAGAAATCGTACGCACTCCGCGGGAGGGAGTGATCTGGGTAGGATGGCTACTACTCACACGCCGACGGTGAGGTGGAGTGTGGGAGCTATCGGAGGTGTAGCTTTTGTTAAGGCCACGAAAGTCACCATAGGCACGGATGGTGCCATTCCATTTATGGGCAGGAAAGATGAAGTCAGGTGTGGACATGGCTTCCATGATGTCATCATCACAATAGAAGATGGAGTGACTGGAGGAAGGAAGACCACATGATGCGACGAAGCTACCTGACTCAACATCATGAGAAGAAAGGTTCACATGCGCATTGTCACAGACGATGACATAAGAACAAGCAAATAAAGGATCTACTAATGTTGAGCCCAGGGTGATCACTGAAGGGAGGTCAAGCGAAACAACATGGGGAGATTTAGAGGGAGATTTCACCAAGGGTCTCATGGATGATGATAGGTAGAGGATGGTAGCAATAAGCTCTGTCATCTTGACATCAGGAGGGAGAATGTCAATGGGAGCGGGTAAATCCTCAGTCTAGCCTGCAGCATACTACAAAAGTACAAGAGAGGTAGATTGGTTCTGTTCAATATCGTACTCCCGAACTACCTCTAAAGAGGCGCGATAATGCGTAAGGCGGGGAAAATGATGGGAATAATGGCCATGGAGATCACACAAAGCACAAGGTTGGTTGGTGTGAATAGTTTTAGGATTCTTGTCTACAGTCGAGGAAGAAACAGAGGCTTCAGGGACCGTAGACTCAGGGAACGCAACTTTAACCATGGGCTTGATATGGGGTAGTTTAGGACAGTTATGGGTGGCATGGCCGATGAAATCACACAAAGCACAGGGCTTTGTGGGCAGGGGAGGTGCAATGTCTGTCAGGGAAGCCTTGTCCTTGGAGTCCCTCTTGTGATATTTTCCCTTCTTACCCGAAGCGATCGCAACAAGAGGTGGTTCCTATTGAGGTGGTTGAGGCACTGTTGCAATAGGAGAAGTCATGGGGACCGATTGAACTAGGGTCAAAGCAAGATAAGGTTTGAGTTTACTAGGTAGGGTAGTGGCTAGAAGATCAAGGTACCAGATGGGAATCCCAAGGGTTAGGTTAGGAAGAGAGAGGATGGCCATGACAGGTGCCATATACACTCCTAGGGGAGGAGCTAGGAACGATATCTGACCAGAGGGGTAATGGCGAGGCGGGACGGTTCCTAAATGGTTAAGGCCTGGAGGAACCATTCCAGGAGGGTAAAGAGGCTCATGGATACTAATTGAAGGGCCAGGAGGAGGAGGTCCAGAAGGCTGAATCAAAGGGCTTGGAGTAGGCTGTGGAGGGCGAGGAGGCTACTAACTAGTCGAGGCGGGCCGCTTGAGGGCAACCCGAGATGATTGCATCATGAAAAAATTTGATAAGCTGGGATCAAAGACAAGAGGAGGAAGACCAGGGAATGTACCAAGAAATGAGGAATCTTTGTAAACTTTGGGTGAGACACTGGTCAAAGGATCGACAGTTTGCTTATTGGCCACCGAAGAGATGGTGGACTTAGGGGAGGTCTGAGACTTCGGTTTGTAATATGTCAACTGGTCAATGGTGACTATATTTCCATTATGAGGGAAGGAAATCTTGCAGTAGACTAGGAAGGGATAGTAGACATCACATAAGTGTAGCTACGACCTAATAGAATGTCGTAGTCTAAGGGGGCATCTATGACTTCTACGTCAATGCAAACAGTCTTGCCCGCAAGAGTAATAGGAAAATTGTGGAATAGGCCAATGGGCTAGGAGGTGTGGCCATCCCATGCTCAGAGAGTGATCATGGAAGGAGCCAAATCAGGTGATCCGAGTTTCTCCCAAACTGAAGCAGACATCACACAGGTGGATGCCCCCTCATCAATGATGCACTGAGAAATGTTGGTGTTCCAGATTTTGACTGGGATTTGGAAGGTGACGGAAGTAGGGAGAGGAGGATGTTCTGACCGGTCAATGTCAAAGACAATCAATCGATCGTTGAAAGGATCTACAGCGCCCATGGCAGATAATAGAGCTTTTCTTTGTGAAGGGCATGACTGGAGGAGTTCCAGCGTTGAAATGGCAGTAGGGGATTGTGCCAAATCAACTACTATGCTATACGAATGGGAAGCTTTGCCAGAAGCAACATTTCGGCATAGTGGTCCCTTAGGGATCTTGGTATGAACCTCCGCCTTAGGTTGAGGGATCTCTAAGGGACCATTAGGTGCCGAAAGAGGATCTGTAGAGACCGAAGGAGGCGGCTCAGGGGCAGATGTAGCAGGAAGCTTGTTGTACTAATGAGACCGAGTCTAAAGATTTATGTCTACGGTTAGAGGTTGATCAAAGTTCATCATGAGAATCTGGTAATCAGAGGTACCAGATGGAAGAGGCTGAGTGGCCACCTAACCTTTAGGTGGTTGGGTAGCCACAAATCCTTGCAGAGGGAAAGGATTAGTAAGCACAACTGGCTGACTAGGCACAACACTAGGAGGGATGGAAGGGGAGGCTTTTTGTCCTCACAATGTTGCTTGAGACTCCCACATCTACCGCATCTGTGGAAAAAGAGGACAATCATGTGTGCAATGAACGAAAACACCACAAAAATAACAAGGCTTGTTCATGCGAATGGGCCTGTCCTGCTTGGGTTGAGTGGCATGTTGCTGATTCATAGTGTTAGGATCATTACCTTGAGGATTAGGTCCAGGATTACTGGGAGCAGATTGGTTTGGGTGCCTTTCCTCTTATTTTTGGAGGGAGGAGGATTATTTGTGCCCTACTATGCATACACTTGCTCTTGAGGGGGCAGTGGCTACTGTTTCAGGGGTTGAAAAGGCAAGGGAGGTGGAGGTGCTAATGCTGGAGGAGCTGGAGCACCAGGTTGTGGATACAGATAATAAGGAGGTTCGATAATAGTGTGGTAAATAGGAGGTTGGTAAAAAAGAGGAGGCGTGTCGTATCGTGGATACGTGCTATCGGGAGGGGGAAAACTGTAGGAGGTGTCCCCCCCCCCCCCTCCCCAAGGAAAGCCATAGCCCATGTGAGGTTGAGCGTATGGATTAGATAGAGCTCCAATGATACCGTCAGCGGCGTGAGATTCCCGTGGTGCGTTGGCACCACCGGGTCTGGGAAGATCAGGTAGAAGAGTATAAACATAACCCTACTGAGCGTAGATCAGGTCATGTTTTAACACAATTTGGAGAGCAGCTTCTTCGATTTGAGGAAAGTGTGATGCGACATATTTTCCGATAGGTGGCAAGAGAGATCTAAGGAACTAGTCCATGTAGACACAGTCTTCGAAGGTAGGGGCTCGACATAAACTCTTTCTTCTCCGCCATTCCTCGACAGGGTCGGATAGGTGGGTCACAGACGATTGACGAAAAGAAGTCAATAGTTCGGTACCAGGGTGATAACGAAGGGGAAGCTAGAGGTAAGACAGAAAAGCCCATGCAAGAGTTGCAAAGGTGGTATGAGAGGAAGGGGCCTAATCAACATACCACTTAGAAGCTTCACCAGTAAGCGTACGTTGGAACAACCAAAGACGGATAGAATCATTGGTAATAGAGTTAGACGAACAACACATGTGGAAAAATTGAACATGATTTGTAGGATCTTCTCCAGCAAGGCCTTCAAACTTAGGGATGTTGGAAGGGAACTTGGTCGGCATAGTAGGCCAACTAGCGTCATGGTGTATAGGGTCATTTATCAACTGGTCAAAATGGGGAAGGCTGAGGCTTGCCATGAAGGGGAGCAAGGGCGCAGCCATGGTAGTGTTCGTTGTAGTCCCACTAGTGGTATTGCGAGCATGAGGTCAGGTGTTACCACCAGCATTAGGTCCTAAACCAAACATGGTGAAGGTGACAGGGGGAGAACTTAAGGAGGAACGAGAAGGATAACCTAATGAACCATAAGAAGAGTCGGAGTGTGGACTCAGTGGAGGACTAACTCAAATCCTACGTGGAGGCGTAAGTATTCCTACCAGAAACTGAGGATGAAGGCCAAGAAGTCTCTGGGATAAATGCCTTGGTGGCGCAATGGTGACGACACAAACACGACAAAAAGGAAAAAGAGACCGACAAGGGCAAGGAGGTGCAGTATCAACTGATTACAATGTCAAAAAAAGGGCGAAGAGTTGTAGGATCAATTGATTTCAATGTTTTAGAGTCGTTTCCTGGCAATGTTAACCAAGCCCTTTTTCACTTAGGGTGTATGTGCAAAGTCTGTAAATTTTAATTTTTAAACCCAGACGTTTGTAGAGAAAAAGAAAAAGTGTGTTGTGTAACTGTAAATAAACTTGCAGATAACAGTATATGAAACTGAAATAATAGTAAATAAACAACTAATAATGCAATAATATAAACCCAAGAAGCAGGGCCTCTCAACAAGTAGTCTGTAGGTGGGAAAAAAAAACTAGTCAAAACACACCAAAATAGCCAATAGATCTAAGGTCAGGAGGGATAGGGATCTAAAGGTCAAAATCTGTTGGAAAGTGGTGCAGAAAACAACAACAAATCAGAGGAAATATTGTTGTAAATGAGGTGGCGAAAGGCTATCTCCTGGAGGGAAACAGAGTGAAACCTAGAGGAAAACCAAAAAAAAACTAAATGAGGTGATTTTGATGGATAAAAATCCAATCTAAAGCAGATCTGAAGGTGAGGTATCAGATCTCAAAAATGGCTGAACACTCTGAAAATTTCAAACAACCTGCAACAGCTAAAAATCTTCCACAAAGTGTGGAGGGTACTGAAGCCCTAGGGTGCTAGGTTCCCACTTAGTTGATTAAAACAGAAAAATTATAGGTCCAAAATGGTTGGAGATAGAATTCAGACATCCCTAAACAGAGGCCCAGATAAACCCAAAAAACTTTCAGAAAAACTCCCGCAAAAAATTCCAGGTCGCAGTTTCTAACCTGTTTTTAGCAAAGGTCGCAGTTTTTGGGCTAAAAAGTGCATCCTGGAGCTCCAGGTCGCAAATTTAGGGCCAAAAAGTGTGACTTACACTTTCGACACTCTTGGCAGCATATTTCAGTAAAAAATGGCATCTCAGATGTGACTGATGTCTGTCGCCTGCACAATAGGTCCGAAAACACACGGAAGTTAGAATTTTTATTGTTTTAGAGTGTTATAGGTTAAAAAAAACATCAAGAAAAGAAAAACAAGAGGCTAAAGAGAAATCCTAGGGTTTGAATTAGTTGGATATGTAAGGATCAGAAAAAAGACAGTGGTCGTAATCATAAACCCGTGTGGGGTCGCCAGTTGTTAGTATAAATCTTAATTCCAAGCGTATGAAAAAAGAAAACTTTAGTTGTGCATAACAAATAGACTTAACAGCAAAGATGGCTGCCAATATCCTTAGATCTGTAGTTAGGTAATTGAGATAAATGCTGCAAAAATCTAGATCTATGCATCAAAAGACATTAAGCAGTAGAAAAAACAAGATTTACTCCATGCATCCAATAGACAAGACAATAATATGTTGAATGAATTTTGTATTAATGGCACCGGGGAGGAAAACACAGAAGTGTGTTACTAGTTTTCCTCAATGGGATGGGTTCTTGTAAGTCCTTAGCACTTTAGATCTAAAATTTCTCTCTCTTGATGGTGTAGAAAACCAAGATAAAAATAGTAGCAAAATATGACTATGATGGTGGATCAAAGTTAGACCAAAAGTATAGATCCAGAGTGATCTTTAGGCAACAAAAAGTGGTAAATGAATGGGAAAACCCTTCTATTTATAAAAAAATATTGAGTTAGTCTAGATATTGGTGCATAATTAAAATATTATTAACCAAATCAAGATCCAACTTTTATGGAATATTTTATTATATTTGTTGGAGGGAAAAGGAATTTGACTTAGGTCAAATCCCTTTATTTGTAAATAATAAATAAATAAATTATTTATTTATCATTTTAAGGATGTAGTTGAGTAATAATCAAATAAATAATGATTTATTTAATTATTTAAGGGCGATTTAGTCATATTTAAAAAACAATATTACTTAAATAAGGTTTAGATAATTATTCTTAGAAAATAATAAGATAAATAATTATTTATTTAATTAATTTTCTTGTTTTGGGTTAAATATAACTAGGAATATTAATTAAACTATTGTTTAACTAATTATTCCTTTAGGAAAATCAAACAAATGTAGATTTATTTAATATTTCCTCATGGGGTTTCCTGTTTAGACCATAAACTTAATAAAAGTGGTTTACCAGGTTATTTTCATAGTGAAAGCAATTTTACTTAGGGTAAAATTTGTCTTATATGGTGTACTTGGGTCCATCTAATAATAATAGGTTAGATGACCAAAAAACGATGTAACACATGTTATATTGCAATGATAGAAGGCTTCGAAGCATCTAGGGAGTATGGATCCAATGGAATTGTAGTTTTCACCAATTCTGAACTTGCGTGCAACCAGATGAAAGGAGTGTATCAAGTTAAGAAGAAGAGGCTAAAACAACTGCATGGAAAAGCAAACAATATTCTTAGACAATTTAACTAATTTAGTATAAGACGTTGTGCAAAAGTTAATAGTATTTCTAGTGATCTATTGTATCAGGCAATGCCAATTCAAGGTTTTTGTGTCAAAGATGAATTAGTGTTAAGAAGCTTCTCTCCATCAAAATTTATTGATGGACATTGTAAGATATCTTTTATATATGTGTGTTTTTTAGTTATAAATGTGTTGTTTTTAATGACCATGTGTTTTATTTAATTATATGCCAAGTGTGCCCCCACTATGTTAGCAAAACTTGGTGAACTTCATGTTTAAGAATATTTTGTATTTAATTTTAAAAATGTGCACGACTTCAACACATTTGTGTTTAAATGGTCAAGTGAGTTTTACACTTCAATTTGTCTTCAAGTTTTTTGTTTTACATTTTTGTTCGAGTTGTGCTCCAACATTTGTGTAAATTACATCAATTTTTTGAATTCTTTTAAAATATTTTGAAATAGTAATTTTAAAAAGAATTGTAAATGCATGAGGTAGCCTTTCAAATATCATGTATCTATGTATCTGTATATATCCATACATATCATGGATGATCATTTTCTGCGTGATTCTTCGAGGCGAACACTTATAGACTCTCATGCATCTACGAGAGACAGGGATCATGGAATGGGGGATGTCCATCATGATTATGGTATTTATGTAAAAAATAAATTTTTCTAAATGATATTTGAATATAATATGATGCACATACATGTCTATACATATGCAATTTATTTTTTATGAATTTAGTCAGTTAAATTAATTTTTAATAGACTACTGTTTAGAGTTCATGTTTACATCTAATTAATCAATGGAGGGCCACAAGTGGTCTGCGAATACAGTATGGTGTATATATATATATATATATATATATATATATATATATATATATATATATATATATATATATGATAAATAGGTAGAATAATATGTATGTATGTACATTTTTATATTTTTGAATTGATTAGAAATGATATTTTTTTTTATGAAGCTTTGCTATCGTCGCGTGAGGGTGGTGGCGGTACACATTCCCCTGGTGGCCAATCAATAGGTGGTTTCCAATCACATGAGAGTGATGGTACACATTCTCCTAGTGGCCAATCAATGGGTGGTCATGCTAGTTCTCAACAATATGTGGATGGGGATGATGGTGCTCAACCATCTCGAGGTGGCCATCAATTTTAGTCTTCTTAGCATGATCATTATTTTGTTAAATTATATATATATATATATATATATGTGTGTGTGTGTGTGTCAAAAAATAAATTTGTACAATTTTTCACATTTTTTATTATTTATACATAATTTTATATATTGATTTAAAGGGTGAAAATGTTGCTCGAAAACAATGTAGGCCAAATCATGTAATTCAAGAAGAAGGTTGTACACCAGCTACAACTTATCCATGTGAAATTCTAGTTTATTTACCTTAGGAATAAAACATCCAACAATGTACATTACAAAAGTGCGAAAGTCTTTACTCAAAATTGAGGAAAGATCTTAGGAGTTCAAAGCTCCATGCAGAGATTCAGGAAAGCTTAGAAGTCGTTATGAACTCTCTAAGCACACTTGTATATTTTTACAAACAATTTGGGCCAACCATGGATAACTTTGTAGAAATTATGAGGCAAATAAAGGAAACTGTAATGGGTCTCAATACATGGGTTGATTTTAAAAACATGGTTACCAAACAAATGGAAAAATATATGTTTAATTTTAGAGAAGGGTCAAAAAGAAAGATGTTGAAGGTGAAATATTTCAAGCACCCTAATATCTCCCATAATTTATATGATACACACCTTGCAACCTATGGAAAAATACCATGGAATGAAGAGGCTCCTGTTTATTTTCAAAAATTATTTTATGAATTTTTTTTTTAGGAATGAAACCCAATTATAATGACCTTCCTTATCATTTTTTTGCTCATGGGAATGGTAAATTATGTGACTGTAAGGGCGTTAAGTTTGATACTGAGTTTCCTCATCCTAAGCCACCTTTGGTAAGTCGACCTCCTTGTGTTCACACTTTGCGATCAGATATGGTTTCCACTTCTCAAATTAGTCGAGAAGCAAGGGATGCCATCATGGAAGATGCTCATACTTGACTTGGTGGAATTGATGTTGGTCTGAATCAACAAAGAGCACAAGATAATTCATGTGCTAAGTTTTTATACAAGACATATGAAGAGATAGATAACATGAATATTGAAGAGCTTAGAAAATATGTAAAGCATTGTCACAATGGTTGGCATGCCTTAATTCTTCATGAGGAAGAAGGCATGGGATCAGTATATGTTAATGGTTAAGGTGGATATTTCAATATACTTTTTAATGTACATATATATACATGTTTTTATGTATGTGTTATTGTAACATAAATATATCATATGTTAACCATTTGCAGTTTACACACATGTTGAATGAAAATTTTGATAATATCATGTTCCATGGTTCAGGTTCTGGAAATCAAGAAGATATTTTGGGAAATGTTAGTGTTTTTTAAAAGTTCATGAAGCTGATGTACAATTATTATTCTATTATTATATCAAACTATCATGAGGTGTATATTTTTAAAAGAAATAATTATGTGTACAAATACATATAACTAAATGTTAACAGATTCCACTTCCGTCTGATGTTTTTGAAATGAATCCACCCTCTTCTTCCCTGTTAGGATATGTTCCAAATAATCCATTGTCACAAGTATTCAAATTTTCACTTATGTTTCAAGTTATAATTTGAAGTGCAAGTTTCATTAAAAAATGAGATAGATCTTGAGTTATTTTATAGTTTTAAATTTTTTTAATTTTATATTTCTGGACACAATCTATGTTCTCCAAGGACTTTAGCGATGGAGTCGACAACGAGCAAAAGAAAATCCAAACAATTTGAAGAAGTTGTCTAACATTTTTTTTAATAAATTGCATTAGTTTATTCATTTGAAATTTGAAATTTTTTACAAATTTAACATATATACTTGTACATGTAATTTGTAAAGTTTTTCCAGGATGATGCATCAATGCAGGGCCAACATAGGACAATGTAGGGGGGACTACATAAGGTATTGCATAAAATTTTAATTTTAATCATTTAATTTTATTTTTTTATGATTTTATACATTCTCATTGAATTTAAAAACATTAAATTTTAATTTTAATACACACATAAATTTATTATACATGTATATATGTGCAATTAGGGCCAACACGAGACAATGGATGGGGAATTACATCAGTTATTACGTGAAATTTTATTTTATTTTTCATTTATCTTTTTTATGAAGTTATACATTCTCATTCAATTTTAAAACATTAAATTTTAATTTTAATACATACTTAAATTTCTTATACATGTATATACATGCAATTACACACGTTGTGGAGGTTTCCCATTCTTCAAATGGGAGCACAAGGAGGCTGCTGGAAAATACATTTCTATCAAATTCTCTAAACTGATGCACAACGTTTTATTTGATTGTCTTTTTATAGTACATGTTATATTAACGTTTATATAACTTGATACATGTAAAATTCTACTTTACAGTCTTTTTGTATCTAGTACATGTGTTATATTTACTTTTATTGAATGATATAAATTTAGAACATATTTTACATTTTGGATAATTGTTACATTTTTCATGTGATCGCATGTTGTTATAATGTTAGTAGATGATAATATTATGTTTTTTTTTTACTTCTTGTTTTTTTCACTTGTTAATTAAAATGAATCTAGATTGAAATTGCAAATTACAAAACACATGCAGTACATTATGCATTTGAACATGTGAATGTTATAATTAGGTGTAGATGTCTATTAAAAAAGATATTTAGGTACATTTTGCATGACCATGTCATTTAAAAAAATTATAGATGGTTTTACATATTCAAGTTCATGAATATGTCACAGTTATTGAAGTACACTTGAATTTAGTTGTTACATTTTGCATGTGATTACATGTTGTTATAATGTTAACTTAGATGATAAGATTATGATTTGTTTACCTTGTTGTATTGTCATTTGTTATTTAAAATGAACCTAGATTGAAATTGAAAATTACAAAACACATGAGGTAGATTATGCATTTGAACATGTCAATGTTATAATTAGGTGTAGATGTCTATTAAAGGAGATATTTAGGTACATTTTGCATGATCATCTCATTTAAAAAAATTATAGATGGTTTTACATATTCAAGTTCATGAATATGTAACAGTTTTTGAAGTACACTTGAATTTAGTTGTTACATTTTGCATGTGATCACATGTTGTTATAATGTTAACTTAGATGATAAGATTAAAATTTTCTTGCCTTGTTGTATTGTCATTTGTTATGTAAAATGAATCTAGATTGAAACTGAAAATTACAAAACACATGTGGTAGATTATGCATTTGAACATGTGAATGTTATAATTAGGTGTAGATGTCTATTAAAGGTGATATTTAGGTACATTTTGCATGATAATGTGTCATTTAGAACAATCATTGATGGTCTTACATATTTAAGTCCATGAATATGTATCAATGATTGGAGTATATTTGTATTTAGTTGTTACATTTTTCATGTGATCACATTTTGTTATAATGTTAGTAGATGATACGATTATGTTCTATTTAACTTGTTGTTTTGTTTCTTGTTATTTAAAATGGATCTAGATTGAAATTGAAAATTACAAAACAAATGTGGTACATTATGAATTTGAACATGTGAATGTTATAGTTAGGTGTGGATGTCTATTAGAGGTGATATTTAGGTACATTTTTCATGATTATGTTTCATTTAAAACAATCATAGATGGTTTTACATATTTAAGTTCATGAATATGTAGCAATGATTGAAGTACATTTTCATTTAGTTGTTACATTTTGCATGTGATAACATGTTGTTATAATGCTAGTAGATGATTTCATTATGTTTTGTTTAAATTTTTTTTTGTCACTTGTTATTTAAAATAAATCTAGATTGAAATTGAAAATTACAAAAAATACATTTGGTACATTATGCATTTGAACATGAATCTTATGATTAGGTGTAGATGTCTATTGAAGGTGATAGTTAACTTTGAATATAAAGTTGTAAATGAGCATGTGTAAACATAAGTTATAAAATTGCATTATAAAACATGACCATGTACAATTTGCATGATGTGAATGTGGTTTGATGCTTTTAAAGGTTAAATACATATTTAAGTTCATGAATATGTAGCAATGAAAGTAAATTTTCAATTAATTCTTACATTTTTCACTTGAAATAATTCTTATAATGTTAATATACAATACATAGATGTCTAAAAACAATCATAAAATTTTAGGTGTACATAGAACTATATAAAATAATAATAAATTTTTAAAATTGCATTAAAAAATATGGTATACAAAATTTTGCATTAATGTGGATAGAAAAGCTACCGTGGATGTGAGTTGATAGTTAACTTCTAATATAGTAAAACTAGAAAATACAAAATATGTTACACATTTTGCATTTTAATGAATCTAATAATTTTCTTTAAATGTCTAAAACAATCATAACTTAAAATTTAATTATCAAATATCATAGATACATACATTTTTCAATCATGACATAAAATTAACTAACATGTACATTAAAATTGCATTCATGTATGAAATTGTTTGAGACCAAAGATTCTATATATGTATGTATATAAAACTTGTTGTGTTCATGCAAACACAATATCAATAGAATAAAATGTTCAATATACTTGTACATAATAGGCAATATACATATAAATTTTTATCTCAATACATTATTAAGAATGTACAACTTAAGAATGCACAAAAAGAAAAGCTAAGAATTTGTACTTTAACTGTAAGTTCTCAAAGATCAATCCAAGGAGAAGTAATTGTTGGGAAGTTCAATAAAATAAATTCTAATGGAATACCATCCTCAATGATCCATTCATGGTCAAACTTTGACATTTTGCATTTCTTAACTTTCAATTTTTTCTTCGATTGGAGTTCTATTAACTTTATGCGTGTTGCACACACCAAGTGAATATATTGACAACTTATGACATAAGGTTGATAGCCTTAAAAGTAAGAAATACTCTCACTTTGATTAGTTTTTTTGGAAAAAATAACCTTTTAGTATAATAGACCCTCTTTAATATATAAACCCGTTATCATCACATTCTTCCAATAATTTCATCTTTCATTTAGTGCACCATGTCAAATAATACTTGAAATTTTCTAGGTACTTAGCAAGTGCAACTACAACAAAAACATCTCCTTCCCAATAGAACAAGTACATAAATTCAGATCATAATTAACATGAAATTTAACTTTAAAATTAACATGTACTTGATTTTATTATCTATTTCTAGATCTCTATTATTCAACAACAATTGAAATTCTACTTTCTCTAACAAAGGTTTATACAACATCACTTGTTTCTGTATATGGATATATATACCCCACTAATAATTGAAGAGTGCGTCTTGGTTCTTTTGGGAGATACCCAACATTAATACCATTTTTTTAAATTATGTGGTGTAATCCTATACACTCGTCCCTTGTCCCTTCCTAATGTAATTCTAGTAGATCCATAGGTAATTTACATGCACAATAGGGTGAAACTATGACATTATGATAATTTTGAAATCATCCCACTTAGTAACTAGAGTACCTTCCACCAACATCAATTTTTTTGCGTGTATTTCCCACCAAGTCATGGCATGTCCCTCTAATATTAGGTGAGAAAATGAAATTTGATGTTCTTCCTCTATGTGGTGAACACTAAAATAAACCTCTAATCACTACAACAAGAGATTTAAATTTGAAGCATAAATATCACCTTGATATTTTTTCATGTCGACCTTCACTTCAATTTTGAACAAGGACTATGAATGGTTCATGATACTCAAACTATGGTTTTCCATTTTGGTTTCCTTCATATATTATCTCTACTTCTTGTCGATCCTTTTATTTCCCCTTTGATTTTACCTCTGGGTTGAAACATCCATATTCTCTAATTTTAAACTTTCTTTCTAGGCCCCTATAAAGATAATCATGTCATGAATAATATGTGCAACCTATTCTTCCATCCTTGAGAACATTTTGTATATGAGATCTGTAAGAATATTAATATATTTGTTGACCTTTAATAGGGTTTTCTAACTTTATACAAGTTTAAATAATTTGGATCCCCTACATATTCCCACAAAATACCCAAATAACAAGATCTTATACCAATGGGATCTATAAAATGACAAGGATATTCCATTCAATAGTTCATGACAATAGATATACTCAAATATATATGAAAATTATGAAATCTACACTATGAGGGTGAATATTTCCTTAGATTTATATAATTATCAATTAATTTTGTATGTTTATGTATTCAATAGATAAAATATGTAAATATAGAACAACGAAATAAAACTCAGAAACCATGATGAACACAAGGTATGGTTTCGGAATCTATTATGGGAGAAAACCCAAATAGAGGGTGAGGTTTTTATGATTTCTATTTCTCTAAATGGAAATGGATCCATGTATAAAGGAGTGAGACCTAAAACCCATGGATTTTTATAGTAAAAAAACTATTTCTATTTTCTCTCTTTTTAGCCACTCAACTACTTTGGTGATCTATGGAAAAAAATGCAATCAAATAGAATGAAAACAACTTTTCATCTTGGTGGACCATTTATAACACATATTGATATCTTACTAGTGGTTAAACTTGAATACTTCAACTCTTAACTAGAGTTACAATAAAAACTGTTCTAGAGTATTTTTCATTGTGATCACATGGATAGTCCCCTTTGCATGGATAATGGGGGATTACATGGCATCCTATTGAATCATGTTGGTCATAATTGGAAGGTAAACTTACAAGTGGCATAAATTTTGTATATAGAATATGATTGAGGAAAATATTGTAGAATTACAAAGGTATCTATGTGTGAAATACGTGATATGGGGTGAAGAACCTAACTAGTAAGTTATTTTCCCCAAAATAGTTCCATTTAATACCTTAATTTTATTTTGAAATATTTTAGATACCATATTTCAAACTACGACCCACTGGTTAAAATCACTACATGAACTGATTCCTTCACCTTTTCCAGTCTAAAGAGAATCAAGCTAGATTAAAAATAATATCATGATCCATTCCATATCAAGTATGGAGAGAACATGAAGGGGGAAGATACCTATGAAAGGAAAATAGTGTGAAATAATTTATAACCCAAATTATTTTAGATGTACATAAATAATTTACCAAACATGGACAATTCATCCATATGCCTAGTGGAGTTTAGTCATACAGAGAGGAATGAATTTAGCCATAAATGGAGGAATGCATTTTTGCATACATAACGGAATTTATTTTTCCATACACAGAGAGAGGAATTTTCCTATAAATAGAAATACACACACACACATACACACACATATATATATAATAAAACAATGTAGGGAAAAAGGAATGAGGATATCTCTACAGTTCTTGAGACATATTAGACTGGAATTTAGTTGAGCTAAAGGTATAGTGATTTGATGAATTTTTGGTGAACATGAAAATCAGGAGGAAAGGAAACCCTTGCCGAAATGGATTTTCCCCATTTGTATTCACAACAAATATAAGATGACTCTAGAGATCATAGAGACCTCTACCTTATTGGACATGAAACGTTCCTTGAGTTGTTTATCCTTGTGAAGGAGACTTTCCTACATCTAGACAAATATTCAAGTGATAATAGTTCCCCTTGTTGTACCATATCCTATCACGGGGGTGGATAACTATAGAAATATTAGGTGTAGCTAAGTCTGTGGTTGGATAGAAAATTACTTCTTCCAAATTATTTCGGTAACATATAATTTAGATAATTTCTTTCTCCTTTTTTAAGGAAATACTTCTCTAAAGAGATATGTAATTGATTTCTTCCTCTTGGATTAATAGCATTAGAATGAATGTAATATTTCCTTATTTCCTCACTGTCATATGCATGAGATAAATCTATCTACTAGTGTGGTAATTGGGAATATAAGGAATATTTCATATGAGCTAGTGTACTAAAATTAATCACTCCCAAAAGAAGAAATATTCATGGGTATAAATGTGGTTACATGCTAAGTCATAAAATTGGTTAATGTGTGTGTTTATTGAATTTATCGAATGGAAAATTAGATCATAACAATACTTGATTTCCCCAATATTTTAAAGAGGGGAAAACATCAAGAGTTAAAGACGGGATGGAGATTAGGGTTACATTGGTCCTCTCTTCTCACCATCCCACCACTGTCGAGAAATGTGGCTTTGTATCAAACAAACAACTCATGCCATGACGTGGAGAACAAGTCTATTATGTGCATAGAGTATGGAATACATTGTTGTCGAACCCAAATATGAAGGAAATCAGAGTTGTGAGCTACTTATGGGTCCTGAAGATGTGGCGGGTGAAAGTGGAGAAGGTTATGAGGTTTTTTTCTCTATAATTTGTACACAAATTTAGATTCACTGGCATGAGTGCTTTTATGTTGAATGAAGTTATCCAAGGCTTTGTTTCAATAAATATGTCAATAGATCTAATGGATTTTAACTAGATCAGCATCAAATTAATATTTTTGAACAAATATCTCCCTAGGTCGATTATTTAGGCCCCTTAGTATTCAGATCAGAGATGTACTACTAAAATTTATAATTGGCATCGTGAGGATTGGAAAGAAAATCATGAAAAAATGACAAAATTTTATATTTTTATTAACAGACTTAGGGGAACACTTTTGTTTATTGGATCGAGGGATGGGATCTAGTGTGAAATGTGAAGAAAATGATAAATAGGATAATGGGTATACCAATATCATTCAAAGTCTTGGAATATGCAATAAAGGTACTCTAAGATAATCATGGGTTGGAAGCTTATGGTGTTACAAAAAATTTAACACTACTATTAAATCCGAGGATGTAGGGAGGTTCCAAAAATAAAAATGGAGGCACACATTCAAACATATGCTTAAAGGGAAGGAAGCCACACAAGAATATCCATTTCAAAATATACCAGGGTCATACATTGTAGAGAAAACATACAAGGTTCCAGAAATGGACATCAAAACCCCATAGGTAAAATTTGTCGCAATGATCTAAAATCCTCAGAAATAATTTTTCATTTTAATGGTTTTTTTGGCAAAAACAAAAGATATGTATGAGTGGGTACACTCTCCATGGGCTAAAAAATGCACCATATTTTTTTGCTCCAAAACATTTTTCATTGTACAATTTTAGAATAAGAAAGACATGGAAAACATTCTAAAATATGGACCATAGTTTTGGGGTAGAGAGGGACTCTTTGCTACCCCATGGTCTCTAGGTTTAATGTAATAAAAAAATTTGTAATGGTTATGCAAGTGTTGGTAAGTATTTTAAGCCTTCCCCTCTATTTTTGGAACTCTCAGGCTTTGCAGGATATCAGAAACATGCTCAGAAATTTCAAAAAAATAGACCTGGACATAGCCTTAAAAGGAATTTTTACCTTTTATAGGATGTGTAGAAATTGACCTAAGAAAAGGTCTCCCTAAACACATTGTATTAAAACATGAGAAATTTCAGTGGGCACAAGTGTTAGAATATGAGAATATGGCATTCCATTGTCGAAATTGTTTTCAAATAGGGCATCTTCAAAAAAATTGTCCTCAATCAAGGAAGGCACCAAAAACAAAGAGGAGGAAATCCACTAAACCAAGGGTGTGGCAGTTCATTGACATCTCAGAATATGAGAATGAAGAGGATGATGAAAATAATCCAAGCCCCAATCCTCAACCTCCTTCTCACAATGACTGAAAAGTTGAAGGAGATTGCATATGAGCTTAGTGTAATGAAATTAGTCACTCCCAAAATAAGCAAGATTCCAAGATAAAAATGTGGTCACTTTCTAAGTCATAAAATCGGTTAATGTGTGTGTTCGTTGAATTTATCAAGCAGAAAATTATATCATAACAATACTTGATTTTCCAAAACATTTAAAGAGGGGAAAACATCAAGAGTTACGTACATGATGGAGATTAGAGTTACATCGGTCCTCACTTCTCACCATACCTCCACTACCGAGGATTGTGTCTTTGTATGAAACCAACAACTCATGTCATGGTGTGGAGAACAAGTCTATTACGTGTACAAAGTATGAAATACATTGTTGTCGAGCCCAAACACGAACGAAATGAGAGTTGTGAGATGCTTTATGGGTCCTGAAGACATGGCAGGTGCAAGTGGGGGAGGTTATGAGTTTTTTCCTCTAAAAAATGTGCTCAAATTTAGATTCACTCGCATGACTTCTTTGATGTTGAATGAAGTCATCCAAGGCTTTATTTTGATAAATATATTGATAGATGTGATGGGATTTAACCAGATATGTATCAAACATCTAGTTTTGAATCAATACTGCCCTATATCGATGATTCAGACCCCTTATTTTTCAGATTAGAGTCACACTCCTGAAATTTCTAATTGGGATCGTGAGGATTGGGCGGAAAATCATGAAAAAATGACAAAATTTCATAATTTTTAAAGATTCTCAGGGGAATAATTTTGTTTATTAGATCCAGGGATGGGATCTAGTGTGAAATGTGAAGAGAATGATTAATAGGAGTATGGGTATGCCAATATCTCTCCAAGTCTTGGAATATTCAAGAACGATACTCTAAGATAATCATGGGTTGGAGGCTTATACAGTTACAAAAGATTCAACACTAATATTAAATCCGGAGATGCAGGGAGGTTCCAGAAATAAAAATGGAGCCACTTCTTTCAAATAAGTTCTTAAAGGGAAGGAAGCCACACAAGAAGATCCATTTTAAAATCTACTAGGCTCTAACATTGTAGAGAAAATAGAAAAGATTCTATAAATTGACATCAAAACCCCATAGGTAAAATTTTATCGCGATGATCTAAAATCCTCTACAATAATTTGTTGTTTTAATGTTTTTGGCCAGAAATGAAAGATATGTATGAGTTGTTACACTCTTCCTGGACTGAAAAATGCACCATATTTTTGTGCTCCAAAACAGTTTTCATTCTACAATTTGAGAGCAAGAAAGACATGGAAAACATTCTAAAATATGGACCATGGTTTTGGGGTGGGGCAGGACTCTTTGCTACCCCATGGTTTCTGGGGTTTAATATAATAAAAATGGTGGTAAAGATGATTCTAGTGTGGGTAAGGCTTTCAAACCTTCCCCTCTATTTTTGGAACTCTCAGGTTAAGTAGGATATCGGCAGCATTCTCGGAAATTTAAAAAAATTAGACCTGGATAGAAACTTAAAAGGAATTTTTACTTTTTTTATAGTATGTGTAGAGATTGACCTAAGCAAAGGTCTGCCTAAACGCCTTCTATTAAAAAATGAGAAATTTCAGTGGAACCAGGTGTTAGACTATGAGAATACGACATTCCATTTTCGAACTTGTTTTCAAACAAGGAAGGCACAAAAAAATAAGAGGATGAAATCCACTAAACCAAGGGGGTGGTAGTACCTCAATAACTCGAAATATGAGAATGAAGAGGATGATGAAAATAATACAAGCCCCAATCCTCAACCTCCTTTTCACAACGACTCGAAAGTTGAAGAAGGGGACAATTCTAAATCAATGGTCACAACTTAGAAGGCTATAGAATTGGTCAACCCCACAATTTCTTCTTTTTGACACCATTTTTAATTCCATATCCTTCTTCTTGATCTTCATAATCTTACATTGGGCATCAAATTACAAGACTTATGATATGGTAGGTATAAAATTATCTTTTATTTCATAAAGCAATAATTTTCATTATTATTTAGTTTAATATTTACATCCCGCAACTAATACATCATTATGCATCTAAGTTCATGGTCTGATAGGTTCCAATTTTCCAACTAAAGAACGGAACACATGTGTCTATGGAAATTTATGAATGGAACAGTTTTATCCTACTCTCATGAGCTAGATCGATAAAAACAACATCCTAGAAAAGAGGTCAAAGGTGAAGTCAACCTCCATAGTCGACGACTTAGGCGAGCGAGAAACAAATTTATGCCTCATGATTTGTTGCAATAATATCAAATCATGGAACAATCATGCAATTTTATGTAGATATGTATTAGGAATATAGCTCTGAACAATTAAATGTTCAAGGGCTTTATAAATATTCCTCTTGGTATGGATGAACACAAACTGAATTTTTATGTTAAGGGTACTTTGTTTTATATAAGTGAAATTTGTTTTTCTCATATAGTATTCAATGCATGGTTAAGTTCCTAGTTGAAAGCATCATAGTGTTACCTACTTCTTGTGGAGGCCCCCTTCGAGACAACAAGGTCTTTATTAATAGTTAGTATTTGAGTTCATGTTTTCCTGTATATTCTTGTCAAATCGCTTGAGTATTTACATTTTGATTTATTTTAGATTTGATTTTGAAATAATTTTTCTAATCATTTCTATTGTTCATATATTTCAAATGCACATGTAAAAAAATTGAGACTATAATGATAGAGATAGGGTTTGTAGAATTTTTATAAAAAATATGTATTTTATGGATTCTCCTGATCTAACAATAATATGCTACTCTTAAATACATAATCGCTTCTACAAAATCTTTGTAGAATTTGAAACATAATTTCCAATCACAATATCATGAAGAAAGATCAATCACACATAGCACAAATAATTTTACCGGGAAAGCATAAAGCTAAAAACCCCACTATCTTATATTATGTATTATATCATGGATCATGAAACAATTACATACGAAGGTCTAATCCAAGAGCTCTCAGTACATGAGCTAACTGTCTTACACTGTCATACAAAAATTGGCAAGTTCCTTAGCTAATTTACTGCCTCCAGACAGACTGCCTCTATTGTGCAATACCAACTGATAGAAATCCATGAATGAATGGAATCCTACTTGCCTTGACTATGCAATCCTCGTTGGTACATCCAATGTGTGTGTAGTTTCATGTGTGTAACCGATAATGTCACAACTGATAGTCAATTGTCCCTTTCACCTACATCTGAACTGGGTCTCCACAGGATTTGACATGCATGGAGTTAATAGTAGTAAATATTTAGTTGCATGTGAGGCCACTGATTGTTAATTAATTAATAATTAATTCACTTTATCTCTCACTAGTGTATCTTCCATTACAACCAGCACAACTGAGTTTAACTCAACCGAGTTAAACTAGTTTACAACTTTCATAACTGCACTTCCAACTCTGTCACAACTTTGAATCACTGAGTTACAACTAAGTCCACTTGCATGTTCCACCAACCAACCACTCAACTCTAAATTCCTATAGCTAACTCATTTTCCACTTCAGTTAACTATTTCCAAGTGCTCATTGAGAGTATATTATTGTTTATTGTTCAAATAATATTAAGGGATAATAATAACCGACATGCATCTATAAATAGACATGTAGTCTATAAATATAACTTGCACATACATCTATAAATAGACCTCATCTATAAATAGAATTTTCTCATGCATCTATAAATAGACATCCACCTAAAAATAGACTGAGGCTCCATCCTAGTGTAGGTGCTTAATTTTCACTAGGATCTTCTTGTTGAATCTCAACACTCCCTCTCAACAAGAAAGGGATTATCCATCACCCTGATCGTGTCTCTTATGGTATTCAAATTTTCTCCTGGTGAGCGCCTTCGTCATAATGTGTGCATCCATATCTTTCGTAGGAATGTACTAAAGCAACATGATTCTGCTTTGCAGATAATCTCTAAGATGATGGTACCTAATATCTATATGCTTAGATCAATCATGAAACACAGGATTAATCGAGAGTTTAATGCAACTCTGATTATCACAATGAATCATTGTCAAATCTAAATGATAACAAAACAAACCAACCAAGATCTTTCTCATCCAGATAGTCTCACATGCAGCTTGACTCGCTACCATGTATTCTTCTTCCGCTGAACTGAGTGCCATGGATCTCTGCTTCCTGGTGTACCAAGACACAACTGTAGATTGAATATTAAAGATCCCCCCTGATGTGCTCTTTCTTTCCAATGGGCTACCTGCCCAATCTGCATCCGTGAAGCCATGCAGCTTCACCTCATTCGTATGTTTATACCATAAACCATACTCTGATGTGCCCCTTAGGTATCTCAGTACATGGGGGCCCGCCTTCCAAAATATCTTGGTAGGCTTAATCATAGCTTGAATCAACTGGTTAACCACATAGAAAATGTCTAGTCTCATGTTCACTAGATATATTAGTGAACCCACTAACTGTCGATAGACAGTAGCATCCACTACCTCTCCAGAAGTAGCATCTTATTTCCTCCAGTTTTCTGGAAGAGGAGTATCCATGGGTTTGCAGCCCTCCATGTAAAACTTATCTAGTATCTCCCTTGCATACTTTCCTTGAGAAACAAAAATTTCACCATCTCGCTGCCATATTTCCAATCCAATGAAATAATGAAGGAGGCCCATATCATTCATCTCGAACTCCCTTGCAAGGTCCTCCTTGCATGAGTGTATCAGCTGCTCATCACCAATCAATATTAAATCATCAACATAAAGGACAACGATTAAAAGCTTACCCTCCACCACAATTTGGTATAGGTTTGCATCTGTTTTACTTTTGGTGAAGCCTAGTCCGGTGAAATAGTCGTCTATCAGAGTGTAAGAATCACGGGGTGCTTGCTTAAGCCAATACAATGGTCTCTTTTAAGTTGGCACACATGCGACTCGCTATAGAAGATCTAGAAACCTTCAGGCTACTCTATGTACACCTATTCCTCAATGATCCCATTTGAAACACATTTTTCACATCCATCTGATGAATGTGATATCCCCTCTACACTGAGAGAGAAAGGATGGTCCTTATGGAGGAATACCTTGCGACAGGTGCAATGTTTTCTTCATAATCTATCCCCTCGATCTGTGAGAAGCCCAAGGCCACAAATATAGCCTTGTATTTCTCAGCACTCCCATCATCAACTTGATTTACCTTGTAGATCCATCTCAAACCTACCACTGATTTATCAAACGGCCTTGGAACAATTTCCCAAGCACTATTTTTGGCAATGGAGTCATACTCCTCCGCCATTGCATCTACCCATGTGGGATCCTACACTGCTTCTTGAAAGGAAGATGGTTCAGTCACAATACATTTTCTCATGAATGCCATGTATCCAGTAAATCGGTGAGGAGACTATATTTTTTTGTGTTGTTAAGTAGGGTCTCTTACATTTTGTGCATCATCAAGTCTTAACCTATTAGCTTTTGTGGTATGCCTTCTGCCAGTTCTGATGGTTGGCTCTACGTGAGTGGACTCCTCCACTCCATGAACCTCCTCCTATGGCTGATCCACATCTATAGACTCATCTTTTGGAACCAACAATTCCTCCTCCGCATGCAATTCTAGCTCCCTCTCAAGAGACTACTGCATTGCTTTCCCTTCATCAAATTTTATATCTCATCGCACCACAGTCATTTGACAATTTGGAAAATACACATGATAATTATGTGGTGTTTATGTGTAACCCACAAAAATCCCAACTTCAGCAATCAGCTCCAGCTTCTTCCTGATGTCCTTGGTCACATGCACATAAACAGATGAGCCAAAAATCTTAAAATCTTAAACATCTGGTTTCTTACCAGTGAAAGCTTCTTCAGGTGTACTCATGCCAAGTACTCTATGAGGACAATGGCTTTGCACATAAACCATAGTGTTGCATGCTTCCACCCAAAAATGCAATGGTAGGCCTTGATCTTGCAACATCGCTCGTGTTGCACCCATGATCGTTTTGATCTTCCTCTCTACGACTCCATTTTGCTATGGGTTATGAGGTGCTATGAGTTCTCTTAGAATTCCTTCTTTTTTGTAGAATTTCTTTAATTCGTTAGAGATGTATTCTCCACCATTATTTCTCTTCAGAGCCTTCACTTGCTTCCCCAACTCTTTCTCCACCAATGCTTTAAAATCATATAACTTTGAAAATGTTTTATCCTTCTTCTGCATGAAGAACATCCCGCATTTAGGAGAAAATTCATCAAGAAAAATAACATAGTACTTATGTTTTGCTGTTGAAGCAACTGAGAAAGGTCCACACACGTCTGTGTGAACTCTCTCAAGGATCTTGGAATCACGATTCTCCTTCTCGTGAAAGGTGGACTTTACATAGTTCCCCATGGTGCAGCCCTTGCACTGATCTAACTGAGAAAATTTTCCCATTGGAAGTCCAGTAGATATTTGTTGCATGACTTTCAAGGCTCCATGATGAATATGGCCCAATCGTCTATGCCATAATTTGCCTTCATCCTGGCTCACCACTTTTTCCGCCTTGACCATCATGGCAGTGCATCCATCTACCTCCAGCTTGTAGACATTATTAAATCGAATCCCTATCCTCTTGGCTTGACCCATTGTTTTGTGTCACAAGAAAGATTTTCGATTGCTAATAACAACGTCATAGCCTCTCTCCTCCAACATTGCGACTAAGACCAAATTTTTCTTCAGAACTGGAACATGCATAACATATTTCAATTGAAATGGTTTACCTGAATCCCTATGAATGGTAATGGTACCAATTCCGATCACACTGTATATTGCATCATCGCCCATCTCTATAAGCATTTGGAGCTCTTTCTTCTCCGAGTCATTGAAAATATCCTTATCTCCCGTCATGTGAAAGGAAGCACCACTATCCAAATACCACACCGATCCCAATGCACTTGATACCATGCACGCAATCAAGGAGAAGTCAAGCTAAAATTACGAGGCAAGGGCCTCACTAGCTGTAGCTCTAGCAGGCTTCTTTTTCTTCTTCTTGTGGGGAAATTTAGTAGCAAGATGCCCATGTTCGTGATAGTGAAAACACTTCACCTTAGACATATCCAGCTTCTTTCCTTTAGAATCAGATTTAGAATGGAATTTATTTCCCTTCCCCTTCCTTTCCTTGGAAATCAAAGCACAATCCTCTTCATCATCATGCTTTGATGAAGAGCCATATTTTTTTCTCTGCCTAAATTCCTCCTACACCAGATCCGACCACTGTCGTTCCCAATTCGACAATTTTTACCGTTCGTTTACAGAGTCTTCATAACTGTGCTAAATCTTAGGAAGTCCCAAGAGAGCCAAGCTCATCAAATCATCATCAGCAATAGTTATTCCCACACTCCCCAGTTCATCCCGAAATTGGACAAACTTCATGAGATACTTTGGAATGGTGTCGCCCTTTTCTATATTGATCTTTCTGAGTATATCTTTGATCGCCAATTTCCTATCATCGTTGTTGGTTTGGAATAGATCTGTCAAAGCCTTCCCCATAGCATATGGTGTGGCTTTCCCATGAATGCTTGAGAAAATCTGGTATCGTACACCCTCCAACAGAATCCTCCTTGCCTTTGCCACTTTCTTTCTCCATGCATCAATATTTGCAACATCTGCCTTAGGAACATCTTTTTCAATGAATTCCGTCAAGCCATTATCTTCAAGTACTGCCTCCATCATGTATTTCCAAGAAATGTAGTTCGATTTTCCCTCAAATGCATACTCTAACCTCAAGCCATTGAAATTTATTTCGATCTTGACTCAGTTGTAGCGCCGAGAAAGTCTTTCTGCAAATTCGAATTCTTTACACCAAGAAACTTAGCTCCTGCTTCAAAATTGCAATTTTTCGTGCTCTGATACCATGTAGAAATTTAATAAAAAATATGTATTCCATGGATTCTCTTGGTCTAACAATAATATGTTACTGTTAAATACATAATTTCTTCTACAAAATCTTTGCAGAATTTGAAACACAATCGCCAATCACAATATCATGAAGAAATTTCAATCACACATAACATAGATAATCTTACCGGGAAAGGATAAAACTAAAAACCCCAATATATTCTATTATGTATTATATCATGGGTCATGAAACAATTACATACAAATCTCTAATCCAATATCTCTTAGTACATGAGCTAACTGTCTCACACTGTCATACAAAAATTGGCAGGTTCCTTAGCAAATTTACTGCCTCTAGGCATCCTACCTCTACTACGCAATCCCAGCTGATAGTGATCCCTGAATGAATGGAAACATGATTTCCTTGACTGTTCAATCCTCATTGGGACATCCAATGTGTGTGTGGTTTCATGTGTGCAACTATTAATGTCACAACTGATAATCAATTGTCCCTTTCACCTACATCTCAACTGGGTCTCCATTGGACTTGACATGTATGCAGTTAATAGTAGTAAATCTTCAGTTTCATGTGAGGCCACTGATTGTGAATTAATTAATAATTAATTCACTTTATCTGTCACTAGTGTATCTTCATTTACAACTAGCACAACTTAGTTTAACTCACTTAACTGAGTTAAACTACTTTACAACTTTCATAACTACACTTCTAAATCCGTTACAAATTCGAATCACTAAGTTACAACTAAGTCCACTTGCATGTCCCACCAACAAACCAATAAAATGGAAATTCCTATAGCTAACTAATTTTACACTTCAGTTAACTATTTCCAAGTGCTCATTGAGAATAGATTATTGTTTATTTTCCAACTAATATTAAGGGATAATAATAGCCGACATGCATCTATAAATAGACATGAAATATATAAATAGAACTTGCACATACATTTATAAATAGACCTCATCTATAAATATAATTTTCTCATGCATCCATAAATAGACATCCACCTAAAAATATCCTGAGGCTCCATCCTATTGTAGGTGCTTAATCTTCACTAGGATCTTCTAGTTGAATCTCAACAGGATTTTCCTTTGCATAGTTAATCTTCCTTTTTGAAGTAGATTCATTTAAAAGTGTGAATTGTGATTTCCATTTATGGAAGTGTGTGATTTCCATTCAAGCAAGGGTGAATTTTTATAAGAAAGAGAGATTTCCAATTGAGCAAGTGTGATTTTGATTTATGCAAGTGTGTGATTTTATAAGCAAGAGTGATCTTATTTCAAGAAAAGTGGGAGTGTGATCTTAGTAGGAAAGTGTGAATTTTATTTCAATAATATCATTATTATTAGAGTTAATTTCATTTTGTATGAGTGATTAATTTACTTACATAGCTTTAAATAAAACATGTGCATTTTTATCAATCAATTTAACTTAGAAATTTTGTGAGTGACAAAGACTCCTAGCACATACAATGCGCATACATTTCATCATTTTACTAGCCCATGGTTGATAATTCATGTAATTAATTTAAAATGAATTAAATTACCAAACATTTTGGCATCGTCGTCAAGGAAGTGGATATAGGAGTTTTTTTTTCCTTTTTCCTTTTATTAAAAAAAAAACAAAAAACAAAAATGATATGAATAGGGAAAGAGATTCTAGAGGTATACTTATAGGTAGATGTAGAATTTTGATTCCAATATCATCACTCACCCCACCACAACCTCGTAGTGCTACACCATCCACCCAAAATCATATTCCATTCACTACAAGAAGACACAAACTTCCTCAGGTACTTAGATATGAAATCCCACCTAGAGATTCACCTACTTCATCAACTGAAGCCATAATATAAGAAGAGGATCCTACATCCCCAAAAAAAGGAGTAATTTTTCTATATTCAACTGGAGAACAACTTGTAGGACAAGAACTATAAATCCCTAGTGAAGAAGAAGAATAAGGAAAAACATAATTTAATATTCCATTGATAGAAGAACCACAAGAACTAGAAAATCCAATTTTGGAACCTTACATTAGTTGTGAGGAATTTACAATGGCTGGAGAAGTTGAAGGATAAGTACACAATGTGAATTGTGAAAAACCTAGGATTGGAGGTGGAAGACGAGGTAGGACTGGAGGTGCAAGAGGTGGAGGAAGAGGAAGAGGACGTGGTAGAGGAGATCCAAAACCTTTTGGACTTCCCATGTTCGATGAAGATACCTAATCTACAATGAAAATGATATCACCCTCTATCCTCCCTAATTTCCGTGAATTAAGAAATGAGGATCTTGACATATTTCTCTTTGAGTTCGAAGTCTTATGTAGATCCTATGACTGTTTTCTCGATACTCAACAATTGAAATTTTTTCTAGCCATTATTAAAGATGCAGCATTAAAATGGTTTATGGGATTAGGAACACGCTTTATTAAAACATGTGAAAAAATGAAAAATGCATTCTTAGAAAAATATAAGGACTTTTCTAAGACCCGTAACCTTAAATATGAAGTATTTAAGATGATGCAGAAAGAAGATGAAAATCCTAAAGATTTGGTTGAAAGGTTTAGCTACAATCTTTGAAGAGCTACAATGGAAAATCCAGATGAAGAAACTTTGAAAGCGCTCATACTAAAATCCATTAGGGATGATTGGATGGATATTCTCAATTTGATGGGTAAAGGGGATATTTATTAGTTATCATTACCAGATATTTCTGAGTTATGCATACACATTTCAAGAGGAAAATCAAGAACTAGAAAAAGTCCAAGAGATCCTGTTATTTTTAGGATTAATAAATATGTAGTCAGGACAGTAAGTAGGGCTGAAAAAATAAATTTCCTTGATAATTTAAAAACAATATTTTATGGATTCTTAGTGAAAAAATATATACCCTTAAAATACAAAGCAAGAAAAAAAATCTGAAAATGTTGATTTGTCTATCTTTTGTCCAAAATGTAGAAAGAAGAAGTGTTAAGAAACTAGCTCACAAAATAGAATAATGGAGATATCAACGCCTTAGAAATCAACCTCTTTAAGGGGGAACATCATTTACATTACATAAATAAAAAATTCTTGGATGATACAAATGGAAAAACCTCCTTTCTATATATAGGAGTCCATTGGGTCACAATATAATCCTAGTCGTCCTAACAATAATAATGTAAGGGCACAACAATAAAACTAGTGGCCTTTTATGGGCACAATAATAACAATATGGGGACTATAGGAGTACAAAAATAACAATAAGGGGGCTACGCTAAAAAAAAAAAGGGACTACACAAGTAATATAGGGACCTACCATGCCCCTCTCCTTAAAAAAAGTGTTTTCCTTAATGCTTGAGCAGTTCTAGATGTTTATGTATAACATTCTCAACCACCCATGTGGAATCTTCAATGGGTAAGTTCTTCCATTTGATGAGATACTCTGAAATTGATAAATTTCATAGTTGTCGAGTTATTGATTCCGTGACTGCTTCAGGTTCCAAAATTATTTTTCCTTCCTCATCAAGTTCTGGAAATATTGTTTGAACTGGAATTTTGTCACCTATAACCTTATTTAAGCATGAAACATGGAAAACTGGGTGCACTCGAGCAGAAGCAGGAAGCTCCAATTTGTATGCCATAGTACCAATCATTTCCAACACCTTTTAAGGACCGTAGTACTTTGGAACTAATTTATTATCCTTCTTAGATTGCTTCAGGGACATTTGTTTGTATAGTTTTTTCTGTAAAAGTACCCATTCGCCTACATCAAAACTTCTCTCACTGCAATGTTGATCTGCCTGTTGTTTCATTTGATTTAGTGCCAAATTTAGTTTATCCTTTAAGAGTTGGAGAACTTGTTGTTGATGCTTAATTTAATATTCCACTGCTTAAACCTTATAAATTTCTCTTAAATCTGATGTGATGGACGATGGATAATATCCATAAAGTGCCCTAAATGGGGTCATTTTTTCTGCAATGTGGAAGGAATTGTTATACCACCATTCAACTAGAGGTGACCACTTAAACCATTGTGTTTTTTTATAAGATACAAAGAAACAAAGATATCCTTCCAAACCTTTTTTCACTATCTTAGTTTTCCCATCGGATTGAGGATGATAAGATGAGCTATGAGCTAGTTGAGTATCCAAATAAGAAAAAAATTATGTCCAAAAATTTCAAGTGAGAATGGGATCTCTGTTGCTTACAATAATCTTTTTGTTTCCATGTAGCTTTTTAATTGTTTCCATAAATGCAGTAGCAACTGTAGTATCTTTAAATGGATGAGATAATGCAGAAAAGTGTGCATACTTGGTAAGTCTATCAACTACCACCATGATGACACTCTTTCCTTTGGCTAGGTAAACCTGTGATAAAAACCATTGAAACCTCCTCCCAACATTGACTTGGAATGGATAAATGTTGTAGTAAACCCGAGTTCTTAATTGTCTCAAGTTTATTTTGCTACCAAACCAAACATTCTGCCACAAACTTCTAAATATAAAATTTAAGGCCATCCCAGAAATATCTTTCTTTACATTGTGGTAAGTTTTTAAAAATATTGATTGTACTCCTAAGGGAGAGGTGTGCAATTACAAAATAATGTTTTGTTTGAGGCATCAGATTGGAATTATTTAAAAGGTGGTCAAAAGTACACGAACTATAGTTTCTTTTCTATCGATTTTAGAGTTGAAGGTCGAAACCTTGAAACGTGGCATGCCATGCAAGTTCATTATGTTATCCTCCATAATGTCCCAAGGCTAAGAATGGAAACCGAAGGAGGTAACCTCAAACCACTTATGATTTGGTAGTTTTTAGTCATCAGTAATTTTTTTCCTTTATAGATGACTAAATGTCTATCCTAGATTTCTAGAAACAAAATTCATGAACATTGTGAGTTCTAGAAATCTCACTGCCTTCATTATCCTTAGAGAAATTTTTCACTATTCTACTATTTTTTCATTCCATGGTCAACCTACCACTTCTAAAAAACACCTCATAGGCTTATGCCACTAGTCTACATCCTATTTTTCCCACCTATAACCTCATCACTCTGTTTTGTCTTTGCCCATTGTTAGGTCTCCATAGTTTGCAATATTGGCAAGAACAAACACTGTAGAGCCAACATCAAAACCACTTTGGAATCCTAGGATCTAGCCCTCCTGGATTCAAAGAGGGATCTCTCTTTATAAGTGTTTTCAAAGATATGATCTTTAATTCTTATGATATGATATTAGGCTAGCTATAAAGCACAAGGTTTTGCTTGTTTGGTTGGATTGAATATCATTAGAATGAAGGAAGTCTATAAAAGGGTGAAGTTGTGAGTAGGTTGAAAATGGTTCAGGTGATAGGATAAGTAAGAAAAAGTTTCATTCCATTAGGCTATGGAGTCATAAAGGATTTAATTGGACAACAAGTTTCAAGAGTGGTCAATGGGGCAAGTCATCTATGTCAATAGATCTCTTTAAGTTGATTTATGGAATGGAACATTAAGAAGTGGTGAAAGAAGCAAACATATAAGAAAACAAAGAGCAGATTAAGATCAATTAAGGACTTTTAACCTAGCCTTCTTTCAGCATACTCAAAGGAAACTAAATAATAGCTTAAGATCAATTAAGAACTTTGAATCTAGCCCGCTTTCAACATACTCTCAATGAAAAAAATTAAAGATAAACAAAGAATAACCTAAGATTAGGTAAGGACTTTGAACCTATCCTACTTTTGGAAATACTCTTAGGGAACTTTTCAAAGCTACTATTGGAGAGGAAACTAGAGGACAGGGCTAACCATAGACTTCCCTAGTTCAACTTTACTTAGCAGAATTTTCAAGACAACATTTAGGATAAACAAAGAATAGCCTAAGATTAGGTAAGGACTTTGAACCTATCCTGATTTTCGCATACTCTTAGGGAACTTTTCAAAGCTACTGTTGGAGAAGAAACTAGAGGATAGGGCTAACCATATACTTCCCTAGTTCAACTTTACTAAGCAGACTTTTCAAGAACATTCAAAGACAATATCTCTATTTGTACTCAGGAAACAGGGGCTTACCAACACTTCACTAGTTATACTCTATTGAATTATCCTCAAATACACAATTGAGCAGAAAACATAAAGATAAATATTTATCGGTGAGATTTAGGATACTTGACAGTAAATCCTAATCTCTATTTGTTGTTATTTATCAAAGAAAATGGACAGTATGGAAAACGTAAGAAAAATAACAATTTACAATAAGAAAAACATCACCATTGACATAGACCAGGATCCCATAAATCAACTTGTATTTGATGTTCAAACCAATTACAATCTTCAATTCCAATGGGTCTTTACAACTTTAGACTTCTCATGTCAGCCTATCTTCCTTCTATTATAAACAAAGCTTCAACAACCTCAATAGCTATTTACAATCAATGAGTATTCAAAGACCAACCACTATATTGTCTTCTACAGAAGTATTTATAGAAGAATGAGGAGGTGGAGTGAAAGAAGGCCTATCTGTTCAATTAATACAGAGTAAATACTTCTTAGCCTTTGAAGGGCCAAATGGAGAAGTTTTCAAATGTTTTAACTCTTATAATTGATTATTACATTAAATTTCATCAACCTTGGTCACTTTTGTTTACTTTGGTGCTTTTGGTAGGCTGGCAATAATTTTTGAGCTGTCTTTGACAAAATATCTCTGACTGTGCTTTCATGGTGTATTCTTTTGAGGAAATAATCCTATAGGTGGCAATTTTAGCTTTAATTGCCTCACTGATGTGGCATTTGGAGGCTCCTTTGTTGATTTGTCTATCCTTATGGCTTTAAACACTGATCTACCTTTAATATTGCTTTCGGGCTTTTACCATCATCTTTTAGTCTTAAAATTTATCTGCTGACTGTATTTTTTGTTAAATATCCCTTTTTCTTTGGCTCTTGGCCTTCATGTTCGGGTTAAGCTCTCTTAATATTCCATCTTTATGTATTAACCCTTTATCTTTGATTATTTCGCTGACTTTCCTTTAATCCTCTGCCTTTAATCCTTTAAACTGTGAATTTACCTTTTAAACTAGTGAGGTTAAGTTTGTTTGATTTTCAACTTTGTGCTTTAATCCATCATGTTTATCTCCTGATACTCTTTTACTGTTCTTCATTAACCTTCATTGGTTTCGCTAACCAGCACTTTCTTTATGCACTAGACGATTTTACTGTGTAACCATGTGCTTGGTTTTTAGGCCTTTGAACTTTTGTTTTTACGTTTAAACTGTTCTTCGCCTTATTTTTTAAATTTGATTTAGGCCTTGGTTTTGTGCTTTAGGCCTGTATTTGGACCACGAGGGTCATCATCTTTGGCCCTGTCCCTTATGAACTGTGGGGAGGGTTTCTGCTTCAAAGACCATTACAAAACCTGAAAAAAACAACACAATATGTTATAAAAACCTACGATGTGTGGATGAAACTGCTTCAGAGGCTGGTGGAGGCAGAGGAGCGTATGCAGAGGAGATGAAATGCGGGTAGAGAAGGCTCTATGGAGAAAATTCGTGAAAACCCAGCTTTAAAATGACTTTGGTGCGACAAGGTAGCTTGGCGGTTTCACGAAAACTGCGAATGGTTTCCGCGTGGCCCTCGAGTGGTAAGTGGTTTTCAATAAAACGAACACGATCCAATTAAAATGCGCCACTCGTCCTCCATAAACCACTCTTTTCACGCAGTTAACGTTCGATTTCTTTTTTTGGGAAATGAGTGTGAAACAGATCGTAAGCCATTGGATTTGGGGCTACAAATCCAACGGTTAGAAAGGAATGTGATGGGAAAGGTGCGCGGCGGAAGCGTTAGTGGAAGCCAGGTGTTAGCATAGGATTGGGGGAGCGGTTCATGTAGTGGATGCCTTATTGCATCGGCGGTCCGATGGAATACAAGACAAGGGAGAAAGGGAAAGGGAAATGCCGATGGTCGATGCGATGATGGCTTAAGAAACATGCACAGGGGCATGGTCACGTGGAGGGGTATGTGACCAGGGGCCGAGTGAAGGAGGGCTTATCACATCGACAGGGGAATGGGGGAGCGAGGTAATGTAAATATAATAGCGCTGATGCGACATAAATTTGTGATGCGATGATTGATAGCATAAGGTCACGGGTGTTAGTCACATGAAGCAGAGGGTTTAAGCGCTCGGGGGCTTAAAGCCTTTTAAAAGGGCGGAAGAGGTTTTTTAAGGGTTTTTAAGTGTTTTTTGGGGTTTTTCAAGGTTTTTCCAAGTTCTGATAGAGCAAAAAAGTAGGGTTTTAAACCATTTGAAAGGTATTTCATGGTAAAAAAGGAATTTTAAGGGAATGGAGAGTAAATGGAAGGGAACAATGGGTTTTTAGAAAACATGTTTCAAAGGGAACAATAAGCTTTTGAAGGGAACAACAGTGCTAAGGAACAACACTTAAGGTATAACACTGTTAGGGAACATCACTTAAGGAACAACACTGTTAGGGAACAACACTTAAGGAACAACATTTTTAGGGAACAACAGACTTCAAGAATGAGTAATTTTCTATGAAAATAATCTCTTAAAGGCTCCAGACCTATTTTAGCCATCATTTGCTGTGAAAAAAAATTACTGATGGCTAACAGTGGCTCCACTTGGGGATGGCAGCTCCTTAGAGGTGTCGAGAACTTCAGATTTTATCTCTGGGATGCAGACCTGTGCTTTAATCGATTGACAACCTGCTTTCTTCTGTGATCATGCTGCTTTGGAAAATATGATCAGTACTTACATCAAACAAAACGTTTTATTTCCCAAACAACTACCTACACAGCCTACTTCCTAATGTTTTTTCTTCAGCAGGTGCACTTGGACTTGCAGACCTTGAACATCAACATTTTATTCTTTTTGAAGACAAGAAAAACTAATCTAATTCTACCCTTATTTCTTTCATGAGTTCAGATTAAACTGATTAACTCATAAATTATCTACCTAAGCTACTATCTACCAGGATTAGATTGTCTGGCAGATTTTATTCTCTATTTTCTAAAATAGAAATTTAAACATAGTCAAATCAGGATTAGGCTATTTGATTTGCCATGGTGTCTATGGCTGTATGTACAAGCTGCACATAGACTTTATTTTCAGAAATTTGAAACAAAACTGTCAAGGCTTAAGATCTGAAAATCTTTACAACATCCTTCATTCTTTTTGCAGCTCTGATTTTGACCTTTTTTGAGCTGTTCTTTCCTTTTTTCTTGGTTCATATTTTGAGTAGATTAGAGCCAATTCTTCATCAATCTTCTAGGTTCAGGTTTTCGGCTTGTTGAACCATTGTTTTTCTATCCTAGTCTATTCTACTGATAAGCCAAGATTGAAAAGTTTGGAAAATATTCTTCACTAACCTATCAGCAGAAAATTGAAATCTATCTTAGTCATGACTAGATTGTATGACTAAAATAACGATGTTGTTTTTGGTAGTAGCATTTAAGCTTGCACACTTTCAGATTTTCTTTTCTTTTTGGTATGGGGTTGTACCTTTCTTGTTTTATTTCTGCCCTCTTTTCTCTTTTGTATTGTTTTTGTATTTTTCTCTGTTTAAAATTGAAAACAAAAGACAAGAAACTAACTAAATGCTCATAGGTTGAGCTTTATTGCTTTCCTATCTAACCTATTCTAATTCTGAAATATTTACAAGTTTAGCTAACAAACTCTCTTTTCCAATACATCCAGTCAATCAGATGGTTCCATGACTGTTCTTTGCTCATCTCTTTGAGCATGTTGGGTAGACAGGGCCACTCCCATCTCATTTTTTCTTTAGCAGCAGTGCTAGAAAATTTTCTTGCTTTTGGTAATACACTGCTCCTAGAAATCTTTACTCCCTCTTCAAATGTCTTCAAAAAATCAGCATAGGGATCTTGAAATAATACTTGGTTGTGAGTATTTGAAAGATGATTTTCAACCAAGACTATTTCCTCTACCACTGGATCAAGAAAAAGATTCTTTTGAGAAATAAAATCTTCTTCATCATCATTGTTATCTCAACTAGAGGACTCATCATATTTGGCAATGTTATCCTCTTGTAGTCCTGGAATGTTTTGATTCAGTGGAATAAACTCTGTGAAGACGTCATTAGATTCTTGATGAGGGGTTTATTTGATTACCTCAACCCTTTCAGGGGAAGGCTCCTTATATTCATCATGCTCAAGAAATTCTTCATTGTTTTCCTCCTCAACCTTTGAGTTGAAAGGTTGTTGATTCCCAATCACATAGAAACTGTTACTGATGAGCTGAAATGAAACAGAGAAAAGATTCAGAGGCTCTTCACCCTCTTCTGCATCCTTGAAACTTTCTTCATCAGTATCATAAATATTATGCTTTGGCTCATTAATTTCTTGGAGTTGGTGGAACTTTTCTTCCTCCCACAAATCTACTAATGATGGTCCTGCAAAATCTTTTGTTTGGAGGACATCATCATCAGAGAGATCAAAATTAGGAGAATCATTAATGTAAGTAATGTTACCAATCAAACATACTGGATTATTAGTAGGTCTTACCTTATTTTGATCTACAAGGGAGCTTTCTAGATTTTTACAACAGAGTTCATTAGGTGAATAGGCAAGAGTGTATGTTTTGTAAAAAATTTCAAAGACTAGCTGTTTGTTTAATATTTGATCTATTTTTCCTTCTGTCAAAGGAGGAGATATTTCTGTTTTCCTTTGAGTAGAAGTACAACAGTCCTCTATCTCTTCTGAAGGTTGAATTTGAGGTTGGATGTCTTCTTGAGCCTCAGCTAAAAGGGATGATGAATCATTGTTTATGATTGCAGGGATATCTTGAGGAATGTCTTATGTTTCATGATTTATTTCTTCCTCAATTGATTCTTCTAGGTTTTTATGGTAGTTGTCTTGGGTATGAAATTCATGAATGGATGCTATGAGATCTTCAAGCTGCCAATTTCTCAAATCTTCATGAATGCCCGCAAGTTATTCTATGAGGCCCCCAGGTTTATTAAAACAACTTGCATCCAATGATAGGTATGGGGATTTTTCCTTATAATGATCATAAAATGTTATGTGGAGGTATCTTAGAGAAAAAAAACTACCAGTCCTTAACCATTCATACCAATCCCTTGCTTTTCCTTCCAATGTGAACATGAAAATTTTCATAAGGCGGTCTTCATGCCATTCCCCTTTTAACCTCCATACATGTATATGAAATTTGATGAGATGTAACAAATGGTCATCAAACTCTTCACCTTGAAAAACATGCAGTTTTTCATCCCAATTCACCTGGGGCATCTTATGATGGAACCCAGGGATATGCTCTCTACTCATTGGGGCATATATTCATTTTATCCTTGGAATCATGTTTGTAAATCAGAGAAGAGGTCACTGTATCTATTCAACCAGTTCAGAGTCTTCTACTAGTGGAGTCATTTGGTCTTTTGGGAGTTGTGGAGTCGCCAGGTGAAGGATTTTTACTTGTTTTTAAGGTTTGATTGTTGTTCACCATAAACAATCAATAATAACCAGTCTTGGTGACACTTGATTCATTGAAAAATAGGGGTTCATTGAGTTGTGAAGTTATCTATTACTCAATAAATCTCCCCAGTAGAGTCACCACTCTATTAGGTCTCTGTAGTTTGCAAGATTGGAAAGAACAAACGTTGTAGAGCCAACATCAAAACCACTTTGGAATCCTAGGATCTAGCCCTCCTGGATTCAGAGAGAGATCTCTTTATAAGTGTTTTCAAAGATATGATATTTAATGCTTATGATATGATATTAGGCTAGCTATAAAGCACAAGGTTTTGCTTGTTTGGTTGGAATGAATATCATTAGAATGAAGGAAGTCTATAAAAGGGTGAAGTTGTGAGTATGTTGAAAATGGTTCAGGTGATAGGATAAGTAAGAAACAGTGTCAATCCATTTGGCTATGGAGTCATAAAGGATTTAATTGGACAACAAGTTTCAAGAGTCGTCTATGGAGCAAGTCATCTATGTCAATAGATATCTTTAAGTTGATTTATGGAATGGAACATTAAGAAGTGGTGAAAGAAGCAAACATATAAGAAAACAAAGAGCAACTTAAGATCAAGTAAGGACTTTTAACCTAGCCTGCTTTCAACATAATCAAAGGAAAACAAAGAATAGCTTTAGATCAAGTAAGAACTTTGAATCTAGCCTGCTTTCAACATACTCTCAATGGAAAAAATTAAAGATAAATAAAGAATAACCTAAGATCAGGTAAGGACTTTGAACCTATCCTGCTTTTGGCAATACTCTTAGGGAACTTTTCAAAGCTACTGTTGGAGAGGAAACTAGAGGACAAAGCTAAACATAGACTTCCCTAGTTCAACTTTACTTAGCAGACTTTTCAAGAAAACATTTAGGATAAACAAAGAATAGCCTAAGATCAGGTAATGAATTTGAACCTATCCTGCTTTTCCCATACTCTTAGGGAACTTTTCAAAGCTACTATTGGAGAAGAAACTAGAGGACAGGGCTAACCATAGACTTCCCTAATTCAACTTTACTAAGCAGAATTTTCAGGAACATTCAAAGACAATATCTCAAGTTGTCCTAAGGAAACATGGGCTTACCAACACTTCATTGGTTATACTCTATTGAATTATCCTCAAATACACAATTTAGCAGAAAACATAAAGATAAAGATTTATCAGTGAGATTTAGGGTACTTGACAGTAAATCCTAATCTATATTTGCTATTCTTTATCAGAGAAAATGGACAGTATGGAAAACGTAAGAAAAATAAAAATTTACAATAAGAAAAACATCACCATTGACATAGACCAAGATCCCATAAATCAACTTGTATTTGATGTTCAAACCAATTACAATATTCCTGTCCAGTGGGTCTTTACAGCTTTAGACATCTCATGTCAGCTTATCTTTCTTCTATTACAAACAGAGCTTCAACAACCTCAATAGCTATTTACAATCAATGAGTATTCAAAGACCAACCACTATATTGTCTTCTACAGAAGTATTTATAGAAGAATGAGGAGGTTGAGTGAAAGAAGGCCTATATGTTCAATTAATATAGAGTAAATGCTTCTCGGCCTTTGAACAGCCAAATGAAGAAGTTTTCAAATGTTTTAACTCTGCTATTGATTATTACATTAAAGTTCATCAACCTTAGTCATTTTTGTTGACTTTCGTGCTTTTGGTAGGCTGGAAATAAATTCTGAGTTGTCTTTGACAAAATATCTCTAACTTTGCATTCATGGTGTATTCTTTTGAGGAAATAAGCCTATAGGTGGCAGTTTTTTCTTTAATTTCCTCACTGATGTGGCATTTGGAGTCTCCTTTGTTGATTTGTCTGTCCTTGTGGATTTAAACACTGATTTGCCTTTAATCTTGCTTCCGGGCTTTTACCATCATATTTTAGTCTTAAACTTTATCCGTTGATTGTATTCTTTGTTAAATATCCCTTTTTCTTTGGCTCTCAATCTTCATGTTCAGGTTAAGCTCTCTTAATCTTCCACATTTATGTATTAACCCTTTACCTTTTATTATTTCGCTGACTTTCCTTTAATCCTCTGCCTTTAATCCTTTAAACTATGAATTTACCTTTTAAACCAGTAAGGTTAAGTCTATTTGATTTTCATCTTTTCACTTTAATCCGTCATGTTTATCTCCTGATACTCTTTTACTATTCTTCATTAATCTTCATTGGTTTCACTAACAGGCGCTTTCTTTATGCACTGGAGGATTTTACTGTGTAACCATGTGCTTGTTTTTTAGGCCTTTGAAATTTTGTTTTTAAATTTAAACTGTTGTTGGCCTCCTTTTTTAAATTTGATTTAGGCCTTGGTTTTTCACTTTAGGCCTGTATTTCGACCACGAGGGTCATCATATTTGGCCCTGTCCCTTATGAACTGTGGGGAGGGTTTCTGCTTCAAAGACCATTACAAAACCTATAAAAAACAACACAATATGTTATAAAAACCTGTGATGTGTGGATGAAACTGCTTCAGAGGCTGGCGGAGGCAGAGGAGCGTATGCAGAGGAGATGAAATGTGGGTGGAGAAGGCTCTGTGGAGAAAATCTGTGAAAACCCTACTTTAAAATGACTTTGGCGCAACAAGGTAGCTTGGCGGTTTCGCGAAAACTGCGAATGGTTTTCGCGTGGCCCTCGGGTGGTAAGTGGTTTTCAATAAAATGAACGTGATCCAATTAAAATGCACCACGTGTCCTCCATAAACCACTCTTTTTGCATAGTTAACGTTCTATTGCTTTTTTGGGGAAATGAGCGCGAAATAGATCGTAAGCCGTTGGATCTGGGGGTACAGATCCAATGGTTAGAAAGGAACGCGATGGGAAAGGTGCGCGGCGGGAGATTTAGTGGAAGCCAGGTGTCAGCATAGGATTGGGGGAGCGGTTCACATAGTGGATGGCTTATCGCATCGGCGGTCCGATGGAATACAAGACAAGGGAGAAATGGAAAGGGAAATGCTGATGGCCGACGCGATGGGGGCTTAAGAAACAGGCACAGGGGCATGGCCACGTGGAGGGTTATGTGACTAGGGGCCAAGGGAAGGAGGGCTTATCGCATCAGCGGGGGAACGAGGAAGCAAGGTAACGTAAATATAATAGTGTCGATGAGACATAAATTTGCGATGCAATGATTGCTAGCATAAATTCACGGGTGTTAGTCACATGAAGAAGAAGGTTTAAGCGCTCGAGGGCTTAAAACCTTTTAAAAGGGCAGAAGAGGTTTTTGAAGGGTTTTTATGTGTTTTTTGGGGTTTTTCAAGGTTTTCCCAAGTTTTCGATAAAGTGAAAAAGCAGGGTTTTATACCATTTGAAAGGGATTTCATGGTAAAAAAGGAATTTTAAGGGAATGGAGAGTAAATGAAAGGGAACAATGGGTTTTTAGAAAATAGTTTTCAAATTGAACAACAGGCTTTTGAAGGGAACAACAGTGCTAAGGAACAACACTTAAGGAACATCACTGTTAGGTAACAGCACTGAAGGAAAAACACTGTTAGGGAATAGCATTTAAGGAACAACACTATTAGGGAACAACACTTAAGGAACATCAATGTTAGGGAATAACAGACTTCAAGAATGAGTAATTTTCTATGAAAATAATATCTTGAAGGCTCCAGACCTGTTTTGGCCATCATTTGTTGTGAAATTTTTTCTGATGGCTAACACCCATAACTCCATTTTCCACCTAGGGTTTCCTACAAGCTTAACTCATGCCCATGATCCCCAAGTCCCTCAAGCATTGATGGTCCCTAAACTATCTCTGTAGACTGTTTACATAAATCAAGTACATTGTATTTTGGATCTTCAATACACCACTTTTTCAATACTTTTTTTTTACACTTGAAGATTCCAAACCAATTTTCAGTCAAAGAGAGGTCAAAGAATCCCCACTAGGTCAATTAGGGTTTCATGTTTTTCAAGGTCATCATCTCCAAAAGACAACCATTTAGCTTCAAAAGTCTGCACATAAGGTAATGGGCTTTTTTGACACTTTTTTATAAGTAATAAGAGGCCAACCAATAGAATAAATTGTTAAGGTAAGAGGTCTGCTACTCAATGATGACATCTTGCAACAAGGGAGACAGGAAAACTAGGGTTTTTTAGGGAAATTTTCTCGGTTTCACGACCTCCATGATTAAATCATCAACAAGGTTCTTATCTTGATGCCCTTACACCTACTCCTATCCTTAATATACCTTCACAAACACTCCCCGTCACTCCTATCCCTCAAAATCATCATTTTTCTACAAAACCTAGTCTATTGCCACAATTTGACACTTTTTGAGACTAGGCTTGTGTTTTGACCTTTTGGACCCATTCACTCACTAAATTCTTGAAATTACACTTTCCCCTACTCCCTAACATCTATCCCTATCCCCAAAAAGTTTCCCAAGAATTTAGACAACCCATAACCCCTTCATTCACCTCCCTCTGCAAGGCGGTCCTAAAACCCCTACATCAAACCTTAAATTCCTCTTCCAATTAAGCTAGGGTTTGATATGAAAAAAAGGCACAAGAGAAAAGGATTCATTTGATAGATCATTTCAGCAAGAATAAGTATATACCAGCTCATAAAAATCATGTCTCCATCATTTTCCAAGAATTTATTCTAAGAGACAAGCCATGTGTCAAACCTAGGGCTAGTTTTGCTTCAAACTGTGTTTCTGACGAAACAGAGATGAATTTGGAAAAAGTGAGAGAGGTTTTTGTACATAATAGGGCCAAGAAGAAAAAAATAGTACATTTTTTACATAGGTATCATGGTTTGGGATCAATGACAAAAGTACATGTGTCACGAGAGAAATTTTGCACTTCTGGAGTGACCTTGGGAAAATCAGTTTTTCTCAAAGCTGTATTGTCCAAATGACTTTCTTAATGTGTCAAATTCCAATGATACTTTAAGGGCTTTCCAATGAGCTATCATGAGCTCAATTTTAAATTTAGGAAGGCATCCAAAAGTGGTCTGAACCAGCACTCTACATTTCTACACCATCATTCACGACTTTCTGACCAGTCTTGGGAAAATCAACTTTTGACTGGGAAAATCAACTCCAAACAGGAAAAAATTTCTATATTTGGAAATTACCCAAGTCACGCTTTCCAAAGAGATATCACGGGCCCAATTCCAACACCGAGAAGGCCTCCAAATTCTCTTTTAAAAATGGCACTGTGCACAGGAGAAGTTTTTATGTTTTTGAAATTTTGAGGCCCTAGGAGAGCAGCACCCTAGGCGCTACGCACAAATTTGGTGAATATTCAACTCTAAAAATTTATATTTTTTTATTTTTCACATCACAAACAGTCTACCCACAAAATTTCAGATCAATTGGAGCATTTGACCCCCTCAAAAGGTCAAAAAACACCCAAACTTTGATCTTTCTGCCTCCTTTTCAGACCAGGTGTTGCGCATAGAGTAGTATTGGGATATTTCATTTTTTAGTAGGTAAATGGAATTCATTCAAAAAAAATAAACAATTTTTGGAAAGTAGACTCATCAAGCTTTCCAACGAGCCATCACGGAGAAAAATCTGTCACCAAGAAGGAGGTTAAAACTGGACTGCAATTACAGCTATTTTCTAATATTTTGGCACTGCGCACAGAGGATCAAACGTGGCAAAAGTCAACAAAACACACAAATTGATGACAAAATGATTTTTTAATATTTTCTTGGGCAAATCACTCCAGATTTTATTGAGTTATGTTATGATATTTTTCATTTATTAGCTTAGATATTATGTGTCTTGGGCCTTGCATGGTCTTTAAGCACATAAATGACATTTATGATGAAATTAGGGTTTCTAGAAGCCTCTAATGGTTTCCACCTCCTCATTTTCTCCATAAATAGAGCATGCGGCTCCTATGTATTTGGTTGGATTTTGATGACTGCTTTTGAAGTAATACATAGTCCCTTGGAATTTGAAAATAATTTGATGTCTTGGAGCTTATGAACGCCTTGGTCTGTTTGTTGATGGAGAAGGATTGGTTGCACGATCCCTGAGCCTGGTTGATGGTGAAGTGTTTCTTTATGTTCATGTTTTCTAGTTTATCATTATGTTTCCATATTTCTATGTTGCAGTAGGACAAATAATTTAAACTAAGAAATGTTTTCTGATGGCACCTTAAGTCTTTTTGTTCTTCACTGCCTTAATGCTTTCTTCTACTAGGATGTGTTAGAGAATCCATCTTTTTGCTCTCTAAGGATTTCCTAAGCTTGTCTATTTCTTGAATGGTTTAGATCAGTTGGTATCAAGCATGATTTATGGCTAGCCCTGCATATTTTTTACCACTAAAAACTCTGTTCTTGCATTCATCTCTTTAAAGCACCATTACCTAGGTTTTTCAAAGAAGTTTATTTCAATCATGCTCTTTGGATTGGCTTAGCTAATCGTTTCAAAGAACCTTCATAGCTATAATATTAGATGTTAAGGGTTTATATACCTCTATGATTGTAGCTATTTGTGCATCTTTAATGTTTCCTGCTCTTGATAATGAAATCCATGAAAGTTAAATAAGTTTCTTTCCTTTCTGTATTTCATTTGAATGTGTGTCTTGGATACTTGTCTGCTTTATGTCTGAATCAAAGAGTTTAGGGTTAGCTCTGCCTTTGATTTCTTCTTTATGCTTATGATTCTTCTAACTCCCTTAGTTTAAGTAAATGATAGATAATTCTTTACTTCTCTTTGTCAAATTTTATTTCTCAAAATTAATGTTCATCTCATGATCCTTCAAACCTCAAGATCCACCAACCAAGCTATATTTTCCCTACAATACTCCCTAATCCATTGATGAACCTATCATGACCTTGTTAGACTTCATTTCCAAATGAATTGAATTTTTCCTTATTTTCTATCTATTCTGTCTAAGTATCATACCCAACCAAAAAAAAATCAACAAACCCAATACTTCATAACTAGCCTAAAATCACTCTAATCAACAAACAAGTTCACATCTTTGCACCTAATAGAGAGATCCCTCTCTGAATCCAGGAAGGCTAGGTCCTTGGATTCTAAAGATTGGTTTGATGTTACCCCTGTACATTTGTCTCTCAATAAATCTAGCAAATTACGGGGAGATAACATAATGGCGATCACGGTGGGACTTTGAGTAAGAAACAAACTTAGACTTCCCTAAACCTTTTAGAAACCCTTAAGAAAACTATCTTGTGGATTTATCCCACCGCTCACCAACATAATGGTGATCACGGTGGGACCTATGAGTATATAGTTTCCTTAATACCTCTTAAGACTCTTTAGACCCTCAGTTTGACTTAGAAAATCCAGTGATTCTGCCACCTCATCACCATCACTAACATAATGGCGATCACGGTGGGACCTTCTGATTTAGTGACAAACTAAGTATTCCTTAGATCTCAGAAAATTCACAAACATCCTTAGATTGGTATTTAGTTGTTGATGGTGGACAACAAGAACATCCTTAAAATAGTAAACATCATCCACCTGGCGACTCCACTGGTCTTCAGTAGCCCTGTTGACCCCACTAGTTCTCATAGATTCCCCTGGGAACGCATTGAACAATCCCAATCATGCTGATGGTGGACAACAAAGTTGAAACCTTCCACCTGGCGACTCCACAAATCTCAATAGGCCTAAAGACTCCACTAGTAGAGAACTATAAGACTGGTTGAAAAGATTCAGTGACCCTTTCTGATTTACAAACATGGATCCAAGGATACAAAGGAGATATTCTCCAATGAATAGAGAACAAATCCCTGGGTTCCAACACAAATTTCCTAGATAGATTGGGATAAAAACCTCCCTAGGTTTCAAGATGAAAATTCTAATGACCCTTTGTTACACCTCATCAAGTTTCATATCCATGTATGGGGGTTAAAAGCTGAATGGCATGGGGACCGCCTTATGAATATTTTCATGCTAACATTAGAAGGGAAGGCAAGGGAATGGTATGAGAGTGTAAGACCTAGTAGCTTGTTTTCCTTAAAAGATATACACAAGGCATTTTATGAGCATTATAAATAAAATTCCCCATCTTTATCATTGGCTGAAAATTGTTGTGATCAATCTTAGGATATCATACAGTACCTTATAGATAGTGATGAAGATTTGGAAAATTTGCATCCTGAAGACCTCTTAACATCCATTCATGAATTCCATTCTCAAGATAACTATCATGAAAGCCTAGATGAGTTAATTGAGGAAAAAATCAATCAAGGTATAGAAGAAAACCCACAAGATCTCTCTGAAGGCACAAGTGATGATTCACCATCTCTTCTAGGTGAGGCTCAAGAAAACATTCAGCCTCAAAATTAGCCTTCACAAGAAAAAGATAACTATCGTACTTCCACCCAAATAAAGAGAAAAATGCCTCCTCTTTTGACTGAAGAGGAAATAAATCAGATGCTAAACATTTAACCAGCCTCTAAACCTTCATATGAACAAAACATTTCTATTTTTTCTCCTACTAATTCCATCTACCATAAATCAGAAAGTGAATTTGTAGATCAATTGAAAGAAGATAAATTTGATAATCCAATATGTTTGATTGGTGACACTACTTATTTTGATGAGTTTCCAAAGTTTGATCAATTTGATGATGATATCCTCCAAACATAAATTAACCTTACAGAGAAATCAGTAATTGGTTTGTGCGAGGAAGATCATTTTCATCAACTTCAAAAAAGTAATAAGCCAATTCATGCCATCTATGTCACTAATGAGGGAAGCCTTGAAAGTTCAGAAGTAAGTGAAGGATCTCTGACCCTTTGTTCTACTTCATATCAGCCCATCAGAAATAACTTTCATGTGATTGGGAATCAACAGTCTTTCAATTTTGATATTGAAATTGGAGAATAAAAGGAACTTCTTGAGTAAGTTGTAAGTGGAAATTTTTTTCCTGAAGTGGTTGATGAAATCATTTGGGACACGGAATCCTCTTTATCTTCAGATTTGTAGCCACCAAGTCCCGTTGAATTTCAAATTGTAGATGAAGGCTTGGAAATTCACAATCACATAAGAGTTGATACACCTCTTTCTCAAGAAGATCTGTTGCCAAAGAGTGCTCTTGCTCATCAATATGATGGCCTTCACACAGATTTTAGCCCACTCTATCAAAGAACATAAGGTTTGTTAGAGGATAACATTGCCACATATGATGAATCTACCAGTTCATATTATCATGAGGAAGAAGTGGAGTTTCTTTCCCAAAAGAGTGCCAAGCATAGCCAAGTGGAAGAAAGAGTAGTCCTGAATGGAGCTTATGTCTCAAATCCTCTAGATCAGGTACTATTCCAAGATCCATTTCTTGTTTTCCTTGAGAAATCTAGAGGAGGAGTGTGTTCTGCCAAGAACAATTTGTTGCAAAGTGTGAGAAAAAATTTAGGCAATACTGTTTGAAAACAAGTAAGGTGGAAGTGGCATTTTTATTTTTTCAGCACTCTGAAAGAGCTGAAACAAAATCCCTCATGGAATCATCTGCTTGATTGGCTATGTTGGAAAAGAGATTTCACCAAATGAATGTATATTATGTATAGGTTAGATTAGGATAGATAGATAGATATGAAAAATAAGCTCAACCTTGTGAGCATATTTTTAGTTCTATTATATGTGATTATTACCGAAAGAGATTTTACAATTAGTTCTAGATTGTTTGGAAAAAATAAAAAAAACACAAAAACAAAGAAAGGTAGAAAAAGAGGGCAGATTTGAAAAGTGCTACAGCCCCATACCAAAAAAATAGTGATGTTGAAAGTGTGTAAGCCTAAATGCCACCACTTGTGCCAAAAAGTCTTGTTCAGTCATCTAGCCTAATCATGGCTGAACATGTTTTCAATTTATTACCAATAATTTAGTGAAAGAGAACTTGCCAAATCATTCAAACTTGACTTGTAAAAAATGGATAGATTAGGGAATGAAAGATATTGGTTCCACATTCTCAAAACAGAACCAATGAGGAAGATGAGGATTCATAACAAATGATAGATCACAACCCTTATCTTTCTATTTTTACTTTTATGCAAAATAATGTTTGTGCGCAGCTTGTTCTTATGCCACAACTCATGGTAAGTCAGATTGCCTAATCCTAATTTAAACCATGATTTCAATTTCATGTTTATAGATTAGAGAATGAAGTTTTTCAAATAGCTTAATCTTGACAAATGATTAGACTAGGTAGAGAATAAGATAGTTCATTAGCCTAATCTAAACTCTTGGAAGAAATAAGGGTACAATTAGATAGTTTTATTTGTGTTTTCAAAAATAAAAATGTCGAGGGTTTGCAAATCCAAGTGCACCCAAGTGAAGAAAAAATGTTGGGCCAAGTAAGATGGGTAGGTAGGAAAGAGATTGAAGCAAACATGTCTTTTCATATTATGAGATCACAGGTTCAAAAGAACATCAACAAATGAAGAAAGAAATATCTGCAAAGTACAAGTAAGGCACTGGTCTTCAAAGCTTAGAGATCTGAACTTTGAGGTTCTGGACACCTCCCAAAAAGGAGCTGCCCTCCCCAAGTGGAGCCAATGTTAGTCATCAGTAATTTTTTTTCCTTTATAGATGACTAAATGTCTATCCTAGATTTCTAGAAACAAAATTCATGAACATTGTTAGTTCTAGAAATCTCACTGCCTTCATTATCCTTAGAGCAATTTTTCACTATTCTACTATTTTTTCATTCCATGGTCAACCTACCACTTCTAAAAAACACCTCATAGTCTTATGCCACTCATCTACATCCTATTTTTCCCACCTATAACCTCATCACTTTATTTTTGTCTTGCCCATAACTCCATTTTCCACCTAGGGTTTCCTACAAGCTTAACTCATGCCCATGATCCCCAAGTCCCTCAAGCATTGATGGTCCCTAAACTATCTCTGTAGACTCTTTAGATAAGTCAAGTACATTATATTTTGGATCTTCAATACACCACTTTTTCATTGCTCTGTTTTTACACTTGAAGATTCCAAACCAATTTTCCGTCAAAGAGAGGTCAAAGAATCCCCAATAGGTCAATTAGGGTTTCATGTTTTTCAAGGTCATCATCTCCAAAAAGACTACCATTCAGCTTCAAAAGTCTGCACATAAGGTAATGGGTTATCTTGACACTTTTAAAAAAGTAATAAGAGGCCAACCAGCAGAATAAATTGGTAAGGTAAGAGGTCTGCTACGCAATGATGGCATCTTGCAACAACGGAGACAAGAAAACTAGGGTTTTTTAGGGAAATTTTCTCGGTTTCACGACCTCCATGATTAAATCACAAACAAGGCTTGTATATTGATGCTCTTACACCTCCTCCTATCCTTAATATACCTTCACAAACACTCCCCATCACTCTTATCCCTCAAAATCATAATTTTTCTACAAAACCTAGTATATTGCCAATTGGACACTTTTTGAGACTAGGCCTGTGTTTTGACTTTTTGGACCCCTTCCACTTACTCAATTCTTGAAATTACACTTTCCCCTACTCCCTAACATCTATCCATATCACTAAAAATTTCCCCAAGAATTTAGACAACCCATAACCCCTTCATTCCCCTCCCTCTGCAAGGCAGTCCTAAAACCCCTACACCAAACCCTAAATTCTCTTCCAACTAAGCTAGGGTTTGATATGAAAAAGAGGCACAAGAGAAAAGGATTCATTTGATAGATCATGTCAGAAATAATAATTCTATACCAGCTCATAGAAATCATGCCTCCATCATTTTCAAATAATTCATTCCAAGAGACAAGCCATGTGTCACACCTAAGGCTAGTTTTGCTTCAAACTGTGTCTCTAACCAAACAGAGATGAATTTGGAAAAATCGAGAGAATTTTTTTTACATAATAGGGCCAAGAAGAAAAAAATCCTTCAGTTTTTACACAGGTATCATGGTTTTCAATCAATGACAAAAATACAGGTGTAACGAGAGAACTTTTTCACTTCTGGAGTGACCTTGGGAAAATCATTTTTTCGCAAAACAAAAGAGTCCAAATGACTTGCTTAATGAGTCAAATGAAAAATATACTGGAAGAGTGTTGCAATGAGCTATCATGATCTCAATTTTTAATTGAGGAAGACATCCAAAAGTGGTCTGCACCAGCACTCTGCATTTCTATACCATCATTCAAAACTTTTTGACCAGTCTTGGGAAAATCAACTTTTGACTGAGAAAATAAACTCAAAATAGGAAAAAATTGTATATATGGAAAGTATAAAATTCAATATTTCCAACGAGCTATCATGGGCCCAATTATAACACAAGGAAGGCCTCCAAATACTCTTTGAAAAATGGCACTACGCACAGGAGAATTTTTTATGTTTTTGAAATTTTGAGGCCCTAGGAGCGCAGCACCCTAGGCACTATGCACAAATTTGGTGCATATTCAGCTCTCAAAGTTTACATTTTTGGATTTTTCACATCACCAACAGTCTACCCACAAAATTTCAGATCAATTGGAGCATTTGTACCCCCTCAAAATGTCAAAAAACACCCAAACTTTGACCTTTCTGCCTCCTTTTCAGACCAGGTGCTATGCACAGAGCAGTGTTGGGAAATTTCATTTTTGAGCAGCTAAATGGAATTAATTCATCACAAATCAAGAATTTTTGGAAATTATACTAATCAATATTTCCAACGAGCTATCACAGAGAAAAATCCGACACCGGGAAAGAGGTCAAAACTGGACTGCAATTACACCTATTTTCTGATATTTTGGCGTTGCGCACAGAGGACCAAAAGTGGCAAAAGTCAACAAAACACACAAATTGATGGAAAAATGATTTTTTAATATTTTCTTGGGCAAATCACTCCAGATTTTATTGAGGATTTATGTTATGATATTTTTCATTTATTAGCCTTGATATTATGTGTCTTGGGCCTTGCATGGTCTTTAAGCACATAAATGGCATTTATGATGAAATTAGGGTTTATAGAAGCCTTTAATGGTTTCCACCTCCTCATTTGCTCCAAATATATAGCATGAGGCTCTTATGTATTTGGTTGGATTTTGATGACTGATTTTGAGGTAATACATAGTCCCTTGGAATTTGAAAAGAATCTGATGTCTTGGAGCTTATGAATGCCTGGGTCTCTTTGTTGATGGAGGAGGATTGGTTGCTTGATCCCTGAGCCTGGTTGATTTTGAAGTGTTTCTTAAGGTTCATGTTTTCTAGTTTATAATTGTGTTTCCATCTTTCTATGTTGCAGTAGGACAAAGAATTTATACTAAGAAATGTTTTCTGATGGCACCTTAGGTCTGTTTGTTCTTCACTACCTTAATGTTTTCTTCTGCTAGGATGTGTTAGAGAATCCATCTTTTTGCTCTCTAAGGATTTCTTGAGCTTGTCTATTTCTTGAATGGTTTAGATCAGTTGGTATCAAGCATGATTTATGGCTAGCCCTGCATATTTGTTTCCACTAAAATCTATGTTCTTGGAGTCATCTCTTTAAAGCACCATTACCTAGGTTTGTCAAAGAAGTTTGTTTCAATCATGCTCTTTGAATTTTCTTATCTAATTGTTTCAAAGAACCTTCATAACTATAATCTTAGATGTTGAGGGTTTCTCTCCCTCTATGATTGTAGTTATTTGTGCATCTTTAATGTTTTCTGCTCTTGATAATGAAATCCATGAAAGTTAAATAAGTTTCTTGCCTTTCTGTATTTCATTTGAATGTTTGTCTTGGATAATTTTCTGCTTTAAGTCTGAATCAAAGACTTTAGGGTTATCTTTGCCTTTTATTTCTTCTTTATGCTTATGATTCTTCTAACTCCCTTAGTTTAAGTATATGATACATAATTATTTACTGCTCTTTGTCAAATTTTGTTTCTGAAAATTAATGTTCATATCATGATCCTTCAAACCTTAAGATCCACCAACCAAGCTATATTTTCCCTACAATACTCCCTAATCCATTGATGAACCTACCATGACCTTGTTAGACTCCATTTCCCAATGACTTGAATTTTTCCTTGTTTTCTATCTATTCTATCTAAGTATCATACCCAACCAAAAAATAATCAACAAACCCAATAATTCATAACTAGCCTAAAATCACTCTAATCAGCAAACAAGTTCACATCTTTGCACCTAATAGAGAGATCCCTATCTGAATCCAGGAAGGCTAGCTCCTTGGACTCTAAAGCTTGGTTTAATGTTACCCCTGTCCATTTGTATCTCAATCAATCTAGAAAATTACGAGGAGATAAAAGTAGCTAGCCCTACAAAATCAGAGAGGGATCTCTTTGTGATCTTATAACCAAACAATGATTGAAGATGGTAAAAACATATTAGGCTAGGTATCTAGCTCTAGGGTTTTGAAATTTATGGTTTATGTTGAATCAGGAGGAGAGATCAAGGAAACTAGTTCAGATCTAAAAGATTTCAGTTGAAAAGGATACAAACGGGCATGGAAGGTATGTTCTATGACACTTTAAGGTTTTCAATTGTAGTGTAGGGTGGAAAAAAAAAGGTTCAAAATGAGCATGGAAAGCATGAGTTCATTTATCAGAAGATGAAAAACAAAAAAATGGAATTCCTACCAAAACAGAGCATACACTTTGAGAATTATGTTTAACATATTATAGGAAGATCATTGAAAGAAAAGATATGGAAAGAAGATGAGTTGTTCATTCATAAAAGTAAATTATAGAGGGAAAACCCTGCCACAAAATCATACCACATGAATCCCTATATAATAGCTGCAACTTGCGTTATATTTCTGCAAAAGTCAATTGTACACAAACCTCTAAGCCTTCTACTCTTTGATGCCCAACCTTGAATCTGACTGAAAAAATAGCTACATATTGACCAAAACCATCTTCCCCTGTCTCAGGGATCGAATCCCTCTTGATAGGAACAATTTACACAAATTTCTCGTACCAAACCTAAGACTAGGGGGGTTAAAACAAACTCTCCTTTTAGACTTTGACCGACCTTTCTATCATTAATGACCACAATAGTTACATCAAATTTACATTAACAAGCTTACTTACATTAATTTACATCATGTAAACTCAAAAAAAAGGAAATTACATCATGAGAAACAAATTTTGACTGATAAAAATCGAAAATTTGACCTCCAGTGAAAAGCGCAACACATTCTGACAAAAGCATAGCGCCATCTGGGAAAAGTACAGTGCCAACTTGCAAGGAAGTTTTAGTGACTTCATGTGCTCCAAATTTTGATCTAAAGGTAGAATTGGAAATCTTAGGTTGTCTAGTTATCCATAGAGTCCTTACGAAACCAAAATGGTCCGTCTAAGGCTAAGAAAAATGGATTCTGCCAAAGTCACTCAAAAAGCGCATCGCCAAGGTGGAAAAGGTGGCAGAAAGTGGTTTTTTAGCATTTTTTTGCATTTTTCTTCCACCTAGAAAGCTAACATGGCACAAAAACCTTATAGCTGACATGCACAGGTCACAATATATCCACCAATGTAAAATTTTTGTGTTTTGGAGCACTTCGGGAAAAGCCCAGCGCCAAGGCACTGCACTTTTCGATGACTATGTTTTCCTGTTTTAGCCAAAAACCACAAAAAATTCAAATATGTATTAAAAAATGGCCCTAAATTTCCCCTTTAAGTTTAAAAATAATGTGCTAGGAAATGAGATAGGACCTAGCCAACAAATCAAGCATACTCTTCTTCTTTTTCTAATTAGGGTTTTCCTCAATTTGCTTTTCAAGCCCTTGAACTTAATATGAGAAATCTTATTCCTTGTGTAGTAATGAATTTACATATGCCTCTGAAGATTTTTTTTCCTATTTTCCTTCTCAACAAGCTTCTCCAAGTGAAAATTTACCTTCTCAAGCCAAAATTCCTTATCTTGCTCAATTTCTGCTGCAATCAACTCATCAAAATCCTCTTGACGTAGTGATGGAGATGGTTCAGTTTCTTGATATTCATGCCTATTGGGACCTATTTTTCTTGGCATCCTTTATTTTTTTTCACTTCCTTATCCTCAAACGTCTCAACGTCAATCACTGATTTACCTTTTCCATCCTCCTTCTCCAAAGTTGCCTTGGGTTTGCTAAACAAGAGATGTTTTACTTGGAGCTTATTGTTCTCCTACTGAAGAAATGTAATCATGAGATTTTCCTTTGATAGTTTTTCCTTTAGCTCCCTGATTTCAACTTCATTCTATTTTATAATTTTCTCTATTGAATTTTTCTCCTCATGCATCTCTAACTCCACCATGTCAGTGTCAAAATGTAGATGTTCTTCCTCTTGCAATGGTGCCTCATGTTGATGTGATGATGTCTCCTTTTCCACTGATGTAGGTTGAGCCCTTTCTACACTGCCATGAGAAAATATCAACCTCTTTCCTTTGGTATATGTTTTAGTCACCTTAGCCCTAGGTGTTCTTGTTATAGGTTTTCTTATGGAACCCACTTCTTGTTGTCTTGGTGATGTCAAAGGTGTAGACTAATTGTTGGATTGAATTGGAGTAGGAAAAAGAGAGCTTGAATGCATGAATCCATCCCAAGACAAGTTGAACTTTGTAAGCTGATTGAAAACAATGATTTTCACCAAGCCATGATGGAACAAGCTTTCTTGATGATCTTTCCATTTTCTATGTACTTTTTTCTGCCATTTTGACCAAGCTTCTGTAGAGGTAGTGAGGTAGGTTAAGAGATTTAACACTTGTGTAATGCATCAATAATCTAACACGGTACTGATGTATCCTTGAAAACATACCCTCACATGTGAAATATTTCATTCCCATCTTCATGAGAGTGGCACACTTATCAAGCAAGTGTCTGAAAGGAAACATATGCTTTCGAGCAGCTTTGTATGGAGGCCTCAAAAAAAATTTATAATTTTCAATATCTAAGTCTCTCATTTTGAACCAATTTTCTCCATGATTTTGGATCACAATGACTATGGCAATGGCCTCTGCTGAAATAGTAAAATAAACCCCTGCAATATTTTCCTTATCCCTCTTTAGACTGGTAGCAAAGGTGCTTGTTAGTTTATCATTAAAACCTAACTCTTCAATCTTTTGGTAGAAAACAAGACAACCTGGATCTTGGAATGACTTCTTGAGAAATGGTGAATCCATGATAACCTATAATCTAGTGGGTTCAGATCTGATGCTCTGACGTCCTTTATGCTTCCTCTAGTCAACGGTCTCTAAATCCATGTGAAACCCTGGCTCACTAGGAAGGGGAATTATGGTTTAGTCTTAGGAAAAGAGGGGATTTGGGGAAGTTTTATGAATGGAGGGGGATGAAGGGGTTTGAGGGTGTCTAAATTCTTGGAAAAATATAGGCAGGTAGGGATAGATGTTAGGGAGAGTAGGGAGGTGAAATTTTGGGAAATGAGTAAGGGGAAAGGGTATAAAAATGAAAAACAAAGTCCTAGCCTAGGAAGGTGTATTGTAGGCTAGGGTTTGTAGGGAAATGAAGGAAATGATGGAAATGAGCAAGGGAAAGTGTCAAGGAAGGTGTATAGAAGGTGAATGAGAGTATTTGAGCATGAATTTTAGGTTTTTTTCATAGAAAATGGACCAAAGGGACTCTTTCAAGAAATAATGACCTGACCATGATAATATTTATTGACCATGAGGATGGAGGGAGTAGTAATGACCTAGATGACTAACCAATGATCAAAATTTTAATTGAAAACACCTTGAAACTATAAAAAATTTCGCTAGGACCCTATCAATCATATGAAAGAGCATAATTTTATCACTTTTGACTGACAAGACTGAAAGACACTAACACATTCTACTGAACCAACCCATAATTAGGTCATTGTGGGATATTGCACATAACTTGGACTTGAAAAATCACAAATAGGTCTAACCTATGGCATTGGAAAGAAGAATGAGAGGGATAATACATGATTGAAGTTTCAATATTGAATATCTGAACTCGTAGAGATAATCTAGGTTCGATATCAACCTCTTAAAAAGAAAGGAAAAGGTATGTATTTTTTTTTTTTAATTTCATAACATGTGTTTGAAAAATAATTTTGAAGTGTTTCCTAGGGCATATTGAATCATAGATATAAGTATTTGATTATACAATTCCTCCCAAAAAGAATTACACATCCATTAAGCCCTCAAAAATCTCTACTATGCCACATGAAGAGGAACAAGTGCAACATGATGTATAAAAATTATGAGACCATGTGCAATAAATTTTTCTCTCGCAAAAAGTAACCAAAAATGAAATGGAAGCTAAAATGGATGGTTTGAAGACATGAATGGAAGCTAAGATTAATGGTGTGGAAGTTAATATGGGTGGTTTGAAGAATGACATGGAAGCTAAGATGAATTGCGTGGAAGCTAAGATGTATGGTTGGAAGAATGGCATGGAAGCTAAGATGAATGGCATGGAAGATAAGATGGATGGTTTCAGGAATGGCATGGAAGCTAAGATCAATGGTATAGAAGAAAAAATAAAATAATACATGGAAGGTTCAAAAGAAGTTTTGACAAAGTTTCTACAAGAAATGTTTCCTAATGGTGAAAAGGTAGTACAGGAAACTCATGATGAGAACAAAATAAACATTAATCATGATTTCATAAACTCTAGCATTGTATCGAAGACCCACCATATTTGAAATATCGATATGAGGAGGTTTGACGGAAACGATCATGTAACATGGATATTACAAATGGAGAAATATTTTTATCTCCATAATTTGCAAAACACACAAAAGGTATTTATTGCAACTTTATATTTAGACTAAAATAAATTTGTATGGTATTGATGGCGTTTCTCTCATAAACAAATTGTCACTTGGTCAATATTTATGGAGGAATTGATAGTACATTATAAGGATACATCTCAAACAAAAGGGTTCAATGGTGGAGCACATTGAGGAATTCCAAAAATGAATATAAGGGTAACTAATATTCTAGAACAACATTATTGATGCCTTCATAGGGGCTTTAAAGGATAACATCGAACACGAAGTTCATATTTCAGAATCTAATTCATTGGATAAGGCATTCATGTTGGCAAGAAAAATTTAAAGTAAAATTATGGCAACAAGGAAGCCCACCACTCACACCTATAAAGATGGAAGTGTTAATACTCCTAGACTTACACAACCTACAAGGTTGACACCACAATAATTGGAAGAGAAAAGAGAAAAATGGATTTTCTACAGTTTTGATAGAAAATACACTAAAGGTCATAAGTGTGATGAGAAGAAATTATTTTACATAGATTGTGAAGAGGAGGAAGAAACTGAACAAGAAACTTCAAAAGAAGAGGATATAAACCAAGAACCAACGCTAGAGAAAGAAGAAATGAATCTGACCATATCATGTAATGCTTACCATTTCTCAAACCCTCAAGATATAAGGACATATCAAGAAGAAAAATGTAATAGTGTTGGTTGATTCGGGTAGTACCCATAATTTTATTCATTGTAAGGTATCCAAGGAATTTAATGATTCCTATACCCAGTCAAGTGATGGTTTCAAATTTATGAACTATAAATTTCTCTGAAAATTTCCATAATATCAAGCTAACCATGCAGGAATATGCATTGAATAGTCCAATGTTTTCCATTCCAATGGGTGGTGTTGATGTTGTAATAGGAGTACAATAGTTACAATCTTTGGGGATGGTAGCTTTTAATTTTGAAGAAATTTTCTTTAAATTTTTTTCAGAAGGAAATTAATTTGAATTAAGAGGCATCACAGGGAATCCAGGAAAATTGATAAGCTCTAAGGCCATGACAAATCTTGTGAAGAAAGAAAAACGAGGTGCAATTGCACAATTATGCTCACTAGAATATCCAACATCAAAAGCATCGATTTCTCCAGATATCCAAAAAGAATTGGACAATCATTCCAACATGTTTGAAACTCCCAAAGGACTCCCACATATCTGTGATCATGATCATGATATTCATTTGATTCTAAGAAGGGTTCCTCAACATCAGGCCTTACATATATCCTTATTTCCGCAAGAGTGAAATTGAACGTATGATTGCATAAATCCTAAAGGCCGGTATAATTCAATGTCATCAAAGCCCTTTCTCTGCTCAAGTAGTGTTGGTGCACAAGAAGGATGAATCATGGTTCATGTGTCTGGATTATAGGGAGCTCAATAAAATCATTGTTAAAGATAACTTTCCCAACCCGTTGATTGATGAATTGTTGGATGAATTACATGGAGGAATTTATTTCACCAAGTTGAATCATTTCCTGTAGAAAATGTGTCAAACCTTCCTTCAAACCTTCCATGTATGATTTTTAGTTTTTCTTCTATACCATCAATCTTAGCTTCCTTGCAATTCTTCCTCTTAATGTGTCATAGTAGAGATTTCTGAGGGATTAATGAGTGTGGAATTCCTTTTGGGAGGCATTATAGAATCCAATACTTATATCTATGCTTCAATATGCCCCAGGAATCACTTCAAACTACTTTTTCAAACACACATTATGCAAGTTTTAAAAAAACAAATACACACATTTTTCTTGCTTTTTAGGAGGTCGATATTGAACCAGAATTATCTCTTCAAGTTCGGATACTCAATATCTTAAATTTGGTCCTATAGTATCCCTATGAGTCTTATTTCCAGTGCCATAGGTCAAATCTAATATGGATTCTTCAAGGCCAAGTTATGTTCGATCTCCCACAATAACCTAATTATGGGCTGGTTCAGTAGAGTGAACTTGTATTGTGTGCCACATGTCATGGCTTTGATCTTCGATTCTGAAATGGATAGAAAAGAGCCTATAGTTCGTGAATTTTCAAACACTTTTTACATAATTCCAATCTGATTCTTGAAATTAAAGTAATGATGATTTTCCCTCAGTCACTTGTTTGAAATGAAATTTCAGAGCCTGCCAAAATCGTAACTTCCACAAATCATATCTCTGAAAATATTGTGCATCAAGATATGAAATTTTTACATGATATTCCTCACAATTTCGGATCAAATGGGATTTTTTTATAGCTTTTGAACCTTTTATAAGAAAAATTATAGCGAAAATTCCACGATGACCTGTGTGTTGCAGCGAAACCCTAGAATCCAAAGCTCTAATACCAAATGTGAAGAAACCAACTCACAAAATAGAAAAAAAGAGAGATCAACACCTTATAAATCAGCCTCTTCGAGGGGGAAACCTCCTTTACATTCCATTAATGAACAACTATTTTATTATACAAATGACAAACCTCCTTTTAATATATAGGAGTCCATTGGGTCACAATATAATCCCAGAAAACCTAACGATAATAATGTAAGGGCACAACAATAACAATAATGGGCTTTTATGGGCACAATAATAACAATATAGGGACTAAAAGGGTACAAAAATAGCAATAAAGGGGCTGCACTAACAACAATAAGGGACTATACTAGTAATATAGCCACCTAACAAGCATGCCTTGAGAGAATTTCCTCTTGAGTTAAAAAGTGTAGAAGCTTGTGTTATATTTGTAGAAAATCATGATACAAAAGAGTGTCCTTCAATACTAGGTCTTAAAGCTGTCAATCAAGAGGAATTAGTACCAAATAATGTAGATCCTCTTTTTTTAATTGCTAAAATACTATGGAAAAATCCACAAAATCAAGGTTTCAACACCCAAACATATACACAATTGTCACAAAAAAATTGGACCGTACCTATGCCTTGGCAACCTTGGGCATAAGGATGGAAAAATATTTATTGAAAATACCCTTAATATCCTTAATACCCTGAGCTTTACCCTACTTCTCCATCATAATATTTCCCTCATCCTTTTCAACCCTCTCAACCTAAAAATCCAAATCCACAAGTTTCATTACAATTTCCACAAAGACCAAACCAATTGCCTACTCACCCACTTCCAAATCTAAACAATAAAAACTCACAACCTGTCTACAATGTGGAATTACAAATTTTCCAAAATTACATGATAACACAATTAGATATAAATAACGTTCAACTTAGATCTGATATAATATTGGAAAAGAAGTCACCATCTGTTGTTATTGAGGAATCTAGAAAAGAAAATCTCTCTGAGGAAGAGACAACTCTTCTTCAGGAAGAAAAATTCAAAAAAAAAAACCACTACTATAGATACTGATGATACTCCAATAAAATCAACTCCCATTACATGAAAACCTTCATTTTTTGTGCAAAACCCACCTTTTCCTAAAAGATTGAAAATTGATGAGGGGTTATAGAAATAGATTATGTTGCCTAATTATGATATAATGGATGAATTGAAGAGTGTTTTCATAAAAATTCCTTTGTTACAATCTATCAAAAAAATTCCAATATTTTCAAATAAAAATAGGGAGTTAAGCATTAAAATACCCGAAATAATAAATAAATAAGTGAAAAAATTCAGTTAGTTGAGAAAATTGCAGATATCATGATGGGAAAAACAACAATTCATAAATATCTTGATCCATGAAGTCCCATTTTGAAAACATGCATCAATAGCATAGAGATCCCAAAAAAATTAATTGAATTAGGAGCAACCATAAATATCATGAGTAAATAAACTATGGATCAATTGAAAGTTCCTAATATTTAATATACACCTACAATATTGCAACTAGCAGACAAATATGTTACCAACCCTGTTGGTGTTTTAGAATATGTGTTTGTATCCTTCTATTATTGGGAAGTGTTGAATTTATGATCTTGACAACCAAGAATAATTTAGGAGGACACCCCTTGATCCTTGGTAGACCATGGTTAGCTATAGCTGATTCTTTTATAAGTTGTATCTATCTTGTGATATGTTTATCTATGATGGAAATTCAACTAAGAAATTGACATTATATCCTCCTGAAAAACCAACAATAGAGGTGGAAAGTGAATAATGGATAGATGATGATAATAATATACAACCAATATATTATACTTCATAAATGGATGAAGAAGATCATATATTAAATCTAATGGAAAATAATGAATCCTCTCATATGGTGAATCTAGTCAAAATTTTCAAGAACAATGTAATATTGAATATCTATCATTTCATCAAATGTCTTTATATTCTATGGAGAAATTCAGAAATTATTTAATAGAAATTTTTTTAGGGAAAACTTTGAATATTAATGATAATATGGAAGAATATAGAAAGAGATAATTAGTAAAGGTGCTACAAGAAAATTCCTCTTCTTATGCATGGGAATACACTGACATGAAAGTAATTGATCCCAATAATTGTATGCATCATATATATATTGAATAAAATTCCAAACCAAATTTACAACCCCAAAGGAGAATGAATCCAAACTTGAGGGAAATTGTTAAGGAAGAACTGCAAAAATTATTAAATGTGAATTTCATTTCTCCTATACTTGATAGCCAATGGGTCTCACCATTAGTAATTGGTCCGAAAAAATAATGGAAAATGGAGAGTATGAATTGACTATAGGGAATTGAATAAAGCTACTTTAAAAGATCATTTTCCACTTCCTTTATATTTCAAATATTAGACACATTGGCAGGTAAGAAGTATTTTTCATTATTGGATAGTTTTAGTGGATATACCAAGATCCAAGTATCTCCAAAAGATCAGTATAAACCAACTTTTACCTATCCATGGGGAAGTTATGATTATCGATTACTTCCTTTTGGGTTATGTAATGCACCTACAACATTCCAAAGGGAAGTTCTAGGTATTTTATTTGATCTAATTCAGGATTGCATGGAAGTATACATGGATGATTTCACTCCCTATGGAAACTCTTTTCAAGAAACTCTTAAAAATATGAAAAAATTTCTCATTAGGTGTAAAGAAGAAAATCTCTCATTATGCCATGAAAAATGTTTTATGATTTTTATTAAGGGAATTTTTTTAGGCCACCATATTTAAGGGAATGGAATTAAGTTGGATGCATATAAGGTAGAAGTTATTTCTGAATTGTCAGTTCCTACGTGTTAAAAAGACGTTAGAAGTTTTCTTGGATTTAATAGTTACTACATAAGATTTATAGAAAATTTTACAAAAGTTTCCTCTCCACTTTTTAAATTACCTAGAAAATATTGTGAGTTCACCTGGAATTTGGATTTCCAAAAATATTTTGAAGCATTGAAAGAAAATATTTCTGAAGCACCCATATTAAGAGGACCAGATTGGAAATTACCTTTTCACATCTGAACTGAAGCCTCAGATACAACTTTGGGAGTTATGTTAGGACATAAAGACTTGACTCCTTATGCCATTTACTACACAAGTAAAAAATTGACTCCTGCAGAGCCAAATTATACCTTAACTGAAAAGGATGTTTTAGCAATTGTACATGCCATAAAAAAATTCAGACATTATATCATTGGTTATGAAACCTTCATTCACACAGATCATTCTGCAATTAGATATTTAATGAATAAATCAATTATTATTGGCAGATTTACGAGATGGTTACTACTGTAGTATTATGTCACTCACATTAATCACATCATTAGGATTTGGTCTAAATTTCAAACTAACTAATGTCGTTCATCCTCACGACAAAGTGAGAAACTTAATGGATCTTCATGAATAAATAGTATGGATGCATCATTTCCTGAAGATAGTCGTTAAAAACTATCCATTAGTGAATTAGGTGATTTAGTTAATTAATTATTCTAATTGGTTGACGTGAAATATTTGTTAACTAGGTTAATTTCAACCAATAATCATTAAATAATACCAAAATAATTATATTCATAAAAATTGTGTTATTATAATAATAAAAATATAATTTTTATGGGAAATTTGAAGTATATATGCCAAATAAATGGATGTAATTTTTTTTATAAGGGTCAAGGGGTTTGAAAGAGATTAAAATATTAATAAACGTATTACAAAATTAATAAAAATATTATAATAATAAATACTAAGGATAAAGAAAAATAACAGAAACAAAGAAATAGCATGGGGAAGAAAATAAGAAACAACAAGGGGAAGAAAATAAGAAATAGGGAAATAAGTTAAGAAAAAGACTAAAAAACCTAATGCGCTAAAAATCCATGTGAGAGAGGAAGGAATCACATACAAATAGCTTGAGTTCAACTCTTACTTAATTTCCACCCATCATCCCTGTTGAGATTCTTAGCATGCCCATCAATCTCAATAACTTCTCTAAGCCTCCTATGGTGGAAATGATCAACCCTAGCAATGACCTTGGAATCCTCAATAGAGACATGGTGAACGAATTTATCTGCATGTTCCACAAGAGAATATGTGCAGGAAATTTTTTTCCTAATGTCTACGACATGATCTTAGATCCTCTTCTTAATGGACTGACATGTTTCTCCAATATAGGGTATACCACAGGAACAAGGAACGAGGTAAACACCTTTTTTGTCCTTAGGGTTGACAGGGTCCTTAACAGATTTAATAGAATTTATAATAGTACATAAAGGTTTTAATGAGGAGGAAACATTATTATTTCTAAGGGGATGGGATAGTTTTTAACAGCTATCTCTGTGTAATGATGCATTTTATAGTATTTATTCATGAAGATTGATTAAATTTCTCACCTATCCAGAGGATGAACCACATTAGTTGGTTTGAAACTTCCACCAAATATTAATGATGTGATTAATCTAAAAGACATGATACTACATTATGGATCAAAAAAGTCTTGCATATTACATGGTTAGTATTATTACAAGAATTCAATATTACTATTTTGGACATACGTGGAAAAAAAATACAATTGTTGATTTCTTATCTAGAATCCAAAACTATAATAATGATACTGCTATAGAGGATGATTTTCGTGATGAATATCATTTTTCAGTATCTATTATACCTCCTTGGTTTGTAGAAATTGCTAATTATTTGGATATAGGGAAGCTAGCATCATAGTTATCTCCTCCTAAGAAGAGAGGAAATTCAAACTAGTGCATCTTACTCATGCACAAAACATGGCTTGAGTTAGTTATTCGAAGATGTGTCAAAGAATATGAAGTACCAAAAATAGAAATATTATCATGATGAACCATGAGGAGGAAATTTTTATGATAAAATAACTACCTATAAATTCCTCCTCTTAGGATACTATTGGCCTTCTCTTTTTAAATATGCAAAATAATATGTTAAGAGATGTGATAGTTTTCAAAGAATGGGGAAACTTGTTCTTTCACACGAAATGCCTTCACAACCTTAGGTACTTATAGAACCTTTTGAGAAACAAGCTTTGGATTTTGTTGGTCCAATTAATCCACCATAAAGACAAAAAATGTACATTCTTGTTTGCACTGATTATGTTACAAAATCGGTAGAAGCTAAAGCACTTCCTTTTGCTACTGAAAATGTTGTAGTTTCATTTATTTTTTACGATATTTTCAACTGTTTTGGTGTTCCAAGGGAAATTATTATAGATCAAGGTAATCAATTTACATCCAAGTTGGTATAGAAGATAATGGAGGAATACAAAATCAATCATCAAAATTCTACTCGATATCATCCACAAGCAAATGGACAAGTTGAATCCACCAATAATGTAATTGAAGGAATTCTTACCAAGATTGTGCTTCTCCATTGAAAATATTGGGATGAAAAGCTTCCAAAAGCTTCGTGGGCATACCGTATGGAGAAACACCATGGGACATACTCATTATGAACTTCTTTATGGGTAGCAAGTACTATTTCCTATTGAGATCCAGATAAAGACTTTCAAGACAACGATCAAATTGGGTCTTGATTTATCAGAAGAACAAAAACAAAGAATGGAGAAATTGAATGAATTGGATGATATAAGACATGATTTTATTCATAGGACCAATATAGTTCAAAAACAAAGATCTAGGTGGCATGATAATTTTATCAAAGAAATAAATTCCAACATGGTGATTGTGCATTACTTCTTGACTCAAAATTTAAAGATTTTCAAGGAAAATTTCAACTCATTGGCTTGGGCCTTATGAGATTGAAACTGTCTTTGATAATGGTGCAGTAAGAATCAAAACCATTAATAAAGAAAGAGTGACCTTGTAAATGGTCATCGATTACGAATTTATCATAATCCATTGATAAGGGAGGAGTTTGTTAAACATCTACAAGACAACATTTATCTGAAAGTGGTTAGGAAGGATTCATGTTCCTCTCCAACTTAACTATGTATACATACATACATACATACATACATACAGATATATATATATATATATATATATATATATATATATATATATATATATATATTTATATATATATACGTATACGTATACATGTATATATATGTATATATATATCTATATATATCTATATATGTATGTATGTATGTATATATATATGAAAACCAACATTGTTGTGATGTTTATACACAAAATTTAGGATGAAAACCAAGCACCCTTGGCACCCTAGATTTTATTTTTAATCCTATTCTAATCCCATTTTCTTTGTAACCCTATTTTTATTTTGAAAATAAGAATCTACAGAATTGATGAAAATTTGTAGCTTTAACAAAATTATGCAGTTGACTTGACAGGACAATTGAAGATCTTGGCACAAGAAGAAATCGATCAAGTTTGCAGCTGGAGGCATCCATGGACAACCTACAAAATACCAATCAAATTATTAAAATCATTGATCTAAGGTATGTTAATATTAAATTAAATGATAAAACTAAGAAATAATAGATTATTAAATATAGACGTTGCTACTGCCACTTACAGTAATCACTTCTCACATTAATCTGACTTCGGTCTTAACCAACAAATATCTCTATCTTGTCAACAAATTAGCCATGAGCCCATCATAATTAAAATTCATTGCTCCTCTTCATTCATCATTTCCATTCATGCACAACTATTCTGCTCCATTTAACCCTATTTCATTGACAAATATGCCCTCATTCATGCTCTGTTTTACCACAAATATGAAGCTCTTTTTTCTCCATAACCCTATCGAAAGAAGAAGCTGTGAGTTAAAAAATATCTAGCATGGGGATTATTATGAGGTCAGAGCCAAATGGGAAGAAATTCATGAAACGTTATCCATAATTCAAACAAATTTTACAATCGGCACGATGGATGGAGTTTATAGAAAATTTCAAGTGGCCATGAAAAGGAAGTCACAAAGTATTTTTCTTGAGCATTTGATGGAATTGAGGAATAAATTGGAGATCTAAATATAGTTTTGATAGAATCCTTTGTAGAAGAGGTGAGTAGACTACCTAGAATTGGTGAAAGATGGTTCAAAAATAGGAAGATTGAAGAAAAGGGATGGAAAATATTTCTCAAAAATCCATGCATGGACAGTTCTGAATTTAAGAAAGGGGTACCAGTTACAGCTCTGAAAAACAAATTGATAAATTTATTGTTGGTTATTCAAATATTTATTACTTATTTTTCACACCCTTTTTCATTCCATCTCCTTCTTCTTGATCTTCATAATGTTGCATTAGATATCAAATTAGAAGACTTGTGATATGGAAAGTATACAATTGTCTTTTACTTCATAAAATGATAATGTTATTTATTAGTTAGTTTAATATATACTTCGGATACTGAATTTAAGTGATCCTACAACTAACACATGATTATGCATCTAATTTCATTGTCTAATAGGTTTTCAATTTCCAGATAGAGAATGGAACAACTGTTTAGGTGGAAATTGATGAACACGACGATTTCCTCCTACACTCATGAGCCAGATCGATAAAAATAACATCCTTGTAAAGAAGTCAAAGTTTAAGTCAACCTTCGTAGTGGGCGACTCAAGCGAGCGAGAAACATATTTTATGCCTCATGATTTGCTGTGATGATAACAAATCATGAGATAATCTTGCAATGTTATCTTTAAGAATTAATATTTTTTTTTTTATAGGTATTAGGCGTATATAGTTGAAAAATTAAATGTGCAAGTGGTTTATAAATATTCCTCTTGGCAGCCATGAAGACATATCGAATTTTTATGTTAATGATACTGTGTTTTATATAAGTGCAATTCTATTTTCTCATTAAGTATTCAAATGTGTGGTTAAGTTCCTGGTGGAAATAATAATAGTGTTACCTGCTTCTTGTGGAGGCCCCTCTCTAGACAGTAAGGTATTTTATTTATTAACAATTAGTATTTCAGTTAATTTTTTCCTATATATTCTTGTCAATTTGATTGAGTATTTATGTTTTGATCTCTTTTATATTTGAGTTTGAAATCATTTTGCTGATGATTTTTATTGTTCAGAGATTTCAGATGCACATGGACATAATAGAGTTTAACATTGTAATGATAGAGATAGGATTTTCCTTTGCATAGTTAACCTACATTTTTGAAGTAGGTCCATTAAAAGTGTGAATTGTGATTTCAATTTATGCAAGTGTGTGATCTCCATTCAAGAAAGTGTGATATATTACAACAAAGATTGATTTCCATTTGAGAAAGTGTGATTTTGATTCATGCAAGTGTGTGATTTTATAAGCAAGAGTGATCTTATTTCAAGCAAAGTGTGAGTGTGATCTGAGGAGGAAAGTGTGATGTTTCTTTCAAGAAGATAATTGTTCTTAGAGTTAATTTAATTTTGTATGAGTGATTAATTTACTTAAATAGCTTAAAAAAAACATGGGCATTTTGATAACTCAATTTAACTTATAAATTGTGTGAGTGACAAAGACTCCTAGCACATGGAGTGCACATACATTTCATCAGTTTACTAGTCGTCGTTGATAATTCATGTAAGAAATTTAACATCAATTCAATTATGAAAAAAAATTGCACCACTGCTGAGGAAGTGCATATAGGAGTTTTTTTTTCTTTTTTCCTTTTATTAAAAAAGAAAAACAAATATGATATGAATAGGGAAGGATATTCTAGAGGTAGATTTATAGGTAGAGGTAAAATTTTGATTCCAATATCACCACTCACCCAACCATGACCTCGTAGTGCTACACCATCCACCCAAACTTGTATTCCATCCATTGCAGGAAAACACAAATTCCTAAGGTGCTCAGATATGAAATCGAGCCTAGAGATTCACCAAATTCATCAACTAAAGCCATAATAGAAAGAGAGGATCCTAGATCCCCAATAGAAGGAGTATTTTGTCTATCTTCAACTAGAGAACAACTTCTTGGACAAGAACTATAAATCCCTAGTGAAGAAGAAGAATAAGAAACATACTTTAATATTGCACTGATAGAAGAACCAGAAGAACTAGAAGAGGAACTAAAAAATCTAATTTTGGAACCTTACATTAGTTTGAGGATTTTACAATAGATGGAGAGTGGAAGGAGAAGTACACAATGTGAATGGTGAAAAACCTATGATTGGAAGTGGAGGTGGAGGTAGGATTGGAGGTGGAAGAGGTGGAGGAAGATGAAGAGGAGGTGGTAGAGGAGATCCATAACATTTTGGATTTCCCATATTCAATAAAGATACCAAAGATACAATGAAATATATATCACCCTATATCCTCCCTAATTTCCATGGATTAACAAATGAGGATCCTGAAACATTTCTATTTGAGTTATAAGACTCGTTTAGATCCTATGACTATTTTCTCGATAGTCAAAAGTTGAAATTTTTTCTAGCCACTCTTAAAGATTAAACATTAAAATGGTTTCTATTATTCAGAACACACTCTATCAAAACATGGGAACAAATGAAAAACACATTCTTAGAAAAATATAAGGACTAGTGTATGCTGCATAACCTTAAATATGATGTAGAAAGAAGATGAAAATATTGAAGATATGATTTAAAGGTTTACCTATGATCTTAAAAGAGCGAAAATGGAAAATCTAGATGAGGAAAATTTGAAAGCTCTCTTACTAAAATCCATCAACGACGAATGGATAGATCTTCTCAATTTTATGGGTAAAGGGGATATTTCTCATTTATCATTACTAGACATTTCTGATTTATGCAGACACATTTCAAGAGGAAAATCAAGAATTGGAAAAAACTACAAGAGATCCTTTTATTTATAGAATTTGTAAATCTACAGTCGAGAGAGTAAGTACGGTTGAAATAGACAATTTTCTTGATAATTCAAAACCTTATATTTTAGGGAGTCGTAGTGAACAAACAGATACCCTTAAAATGAAAGACAAGAAAAAATTTGAAAATTTTTCTTTGTCTATATTTTTTCAAAAATGTAGAAATAAGCATGCCTTGAGAGAATGTCCTCCTGACTTAAAAAGTGTAGAAGCATGTGTTATATGTGAAGAAAATAATGATACAAAAGAGTGTCCTTCAATACTAGGTCTTAAAGTTGTCTATCAAGAGGAAGTAGAACAAAATCAAGTATATCATCTTTGTTTTATTGCTAAAATACCATGGAAAAATCCACAAACTCAAGGTTTCAACACCCAAACATATGCACAACCATCACAAAACAATTGGACTGTAGCTATTCCTTGGAAACCTTGGCCCAACCTTAGGCACAAGGATATAAAATACCATTAGTATCCTCAATATGCTTAACCTTACCATCAGGTTTGACACAATATTTTTTGAAACACCATCTGACCTTACCACATCTCTAATTAATACCTTTGCTACATCATTAGCTAAAAATGTAGACTTCACTAGAATGAAATGTGTTTCCTTTTTCAACTTGTGAGCCACAACCATAATAGAATCATTTTTTATAGATGTCCTTGGAAACCCTACGATGAAGTCCATGGAAATGACCTCCCATTTCCACTCTGGCATCAGAATCAGATATAGTAGACCGCCTCAATGCTTACACTCTACTTTTATATGTTGAAAATTCAAGACCTAGCCACAAACTTTGCCACTTCATTCTTCACATTCAAACAGTAGTATAAATTCTTCATTGTTTTTAATGTATTTTGATATCTTGGGTGACCTGAATAAGGCTTAGCTTAAATTCCATAGATATAATCTTCTTGATCTCACTTTCATCTGACATATATATCATCTTGCAAAATCTGACCAATCCATCCGTTGTGAGACGATAGTATGCATCCTAATCACTTGTACCCTATTGGAACCTATTCCTAAGCTATTTATGCCTATCGTCCTATTGACCTATCTATAAGACATGATCCTATACATATTTCCCATAAGAACTCATAGCTACAATGTGATTTACCTGTATCCTCCTACTAAGAGAATATAAGACACCGTTCTCTTTACTGTTACTGTACCTGATCTCAAAATGAAACTCATTGATAGTAGTCAACCACCTAGCTTGACAAGAATTCAGATTTGGTTGGTCAAATAGATACCTCAATCCACTCTGATCACTCATCAGTATAAACCTCCTTCCAAGAATATAGTACCTCCACAGCTTTAGTGAATGCATGATCGTTTCCAGCACAAGATCATGTGTCCGATAATTTTACTTGTGCTCAATAAGTTTTCTTGATTCATACCATACCACCTGTCCTTCCTACATTAATACTCCTACAAGTCCTCTCTTGTAATAATATTTACACACCATAAACTCTATTTTTAGATCTACAATATTTAACACTAGAGCATTCATCAACAACTGCTTCAATTGCTCAAAACCTGTTTCACATTCCTCTGTCCATTCAAATTTTTTACCTTGCCTCTGTAGTGAAGTAATTGAATATGCAATCTAAGAGAAGTTGTTGACGAACCTCCTAAAATAACCTTCTAGTCCCATGAAATATCTTACCTCGTCCACATTTCTAGGATCTTCCCATTCCATAATATCTTTTATCTTTTCTGGGTCCACTGCTATGAATTCCTTGGAAACAACACGTGGCAAGCAATGTGCCTTTGTATGAAGGAAACTACATTTACTGAGATAAACATAAAATTGATGCTCTATGAACAATGTCAATACCATTACTAAGTGTTTGAAATGTTCTTCCTTATTCTTAGCATATATCAATATATCATTAATGAATACAATAACAAAATTGTCCACATAAGGACACATTACACTATTCATCAAACACATAAAAGTAGTTGGAGAATTATTCAAATTGATAGGAACTACAACAAAATCGTAATTCCCATACCTGGTCCTGAATGTTGTCTTGTAAATAGCCTCTTCTTTGATGTGTACCTAATGGTATCCTGCTCTCAAGTCAATCTTCAAGAACACCGATGCCCCCTTCAAGTGATCAAACAAGTCATCAATCCTCGACAACATATACCTATTCTTGATGGTGACCTTGTTCAACTACCTGTAATCATTGCATAACCTAAGAGTATCATCTTTCTTCTTTACAAAAAATATCGGTGCACCCCATGGTGACACACTTAGCCTAATATATGCTTTGTCAAGCATTTCCTTCAACTATAGATTCAATTCCATTATCTCTAAAGTGCTCATACTATACGGTGCATATGATGTTCGTGTTTCGCCTAGTACCAAATCAATAGAAAATTCCACTTCCCTCTTAGGTGGTAACTTTGAACTCTATGTCAGAAACACATCCTAAAACTATTGTAGAACTGGGTACCTTATCAAAACATATACATCCTCAACTTCCTGACCTTTGTCACTGGATAAAAAAAATAAGGACTATGAGAGAAACATTAGCAAAGGCTAGGATGAAGAGTTTCTAGTAGATAGAGTCCAATTTTCCACTTCATCATAATCCTAAGGACTGTGATAGAATCATTGATGAAGGGAAGGTTGAATAATATCTAGTGATTCCACCTAGTCCTAACCGTAAAAACTACGAGAGAAACATTGAAGAAGGACAGGATGGAGAATTTCCAATAAATAGAGAGTCTCATTTTCCACTTGGTCCTAATCCTAAGGACTATGAGAGAAGAATTGAAAAATTGGTCTGAATGAGGTATGTTAGTAATGATAAGCTAATTCCCCTTTCATATTTTATAAATAATGTCTTATATGTGCTTAAAAATTCAAGTTCTCTTGCAAGTTACTGAGTCTCGTGAGTGTTATTCATGTTAATTTTATGAACAATAAGTATGAACAATATAAAATAAAAGTATAGGACATCACCATACAACACATTAACATAGGGATTTGATGAAGGAGATCACCCCTCTTGGGCTACATCTCCTTGGTCCATTTTCCATGGCTTGGGCCTATATATTATACTGAAATTTTCAAAATGATGTGTTTAAAACAATTTTCCACTCCTGAAACCTGCACCAATGAGTCAAGAATGCCCAAAAATTATCATCTAGCCTCTTTTTGCACCTGATTTGGTCAAAAACTCCAAACTTTATCACCATTTTCATTTTCTTCACAAATTTTGGCCTAATTTTAGCTAGCCGAAGGTAAATCAGGTTAGTTGCCACTAAACTGGAAGTTCCATCAAAATTAGCAAACCACCAAATTAATCCACATTAAATTAATTAACTCTGATTAGAGCTGATTGAGAAATTTTAGCACTTAACCCATGCTTAAAGGAAAAATCTCGATTAGTGTTAAATAATTCATATTAGCACTAATTTAATGCTACTTTAGTGTTAAATCCACATATTATTGTTGGCTCTGCCGATGGTCTTCAGACCTTTGTTCTATGTGTAGGGGGTTGGGCCCCTCTCCCCCCATCGGTAAACATTATACAACATAAATATATGTGGGTTAGTATGTATGGTAGTAACTATCATGTGGCATAGCAGTGGCGTGTGGCTCTGGTGGGGAAAAGGTCGTGTGTTTGACTCTTGTTGGCCCTTCCAGTATTCAACTAAACTTTTACACCACCATGGGCAAGAGCATGTGGCGGCCCCAAGCTCCACCACATGTCCTTGCCCCATTGGTCTAAATTTAAATCAATAATAACTTTCCACCAAACCAAAAAAATCAAACCAATCAAACTCTTCCACTTGGCAACCCCTTACTCCTCGGAGGAAAAAGACAAAATTTTGACCTAGCCACATCAGCATGCCACGTCAGTAGTACAGATTGCTGACTGGGAAACCTGTCAGTTTTTTTTTCCTGTTTGTACAAATGAAGGGAACTCATTTTTCGAAGCATAAAGAATCCATTTCACATGAAACGAAGTGGACCAAATTCAAAAGGATGAGTAGTACGTGGTCATTCAGGTTTCGTGAAATTTTGAGAACTTTGTTTTTTTAGCATAAAACTGAGCCTCTGATCATTCCTCCCCACTAGAATCCTTTTGGACCCAAAAATCTCTTTCCTTACTGAACATGTGGATGAGGGTACAATTCCCTCACCCTTCCAGTCCCATTCCACTAGAATTTTCTGAATTTCAACAATCTAAGATTTTCATAAAAACTAATATTCTTCCTTGATTCTGGAGACCGTGTCTTGTTGTTGTAGACACCGTCATGCTAAAATTTATTAGAATTTTTCGAAAATCAAGATTTCCTTGAAGAAAAAAACTCGTTTCCACCTCAGTCATCAATCAAATGAAACTTGAAAATTTTCTCGCCTCAAACACTGTCGACATGGCGATTTTTAGCTTGTCTTGCCTTGCACTTGCATCGACTTTTAACCAAGTGTTTTTGAAATTTCCATGTACAATTTTTAAACCAAAAACAAGTGCTTGTGGAACCTATGCCAACTTTGTCTAATTTTTTTCACATTTTCTCTTTGACCTTTGCACTCTCTTGGACCAACATCTTGTTTCCATCACCATTCAACACTGATGTTGATTGTTGCAAATATATATCATCTTGTTTACCTATTTTCAAAGGCAACATGTTAGAGTCCTGAAACATCTTATTACAAACATTAGCAACTTCAGTGAAATAAAATTTTTCTTTTGATGCATCTTTCTGAAAGGTCTCATTCAAAACATTACTATGCTTGAACATTAACAAAGCCAAATTTTAACTTTCATTAGATACAAAATTATGTTCTTCTTGTGCGATCCAACTATATACTCAATTAAATCCTTGAATAAGTGATAATTATTATCATGAAAATGGAATACTAATTTCCTATTATAAAGATAAAGACTTCCCAAAATAATACGTGAAATCTCAAGCAGAACTACATCAAGTTCAACTTCATCAAGAAAGTTTGAATTGATTGCAAAACTTAGGATGCACTTCCTTGTTACCTGCAACTTTGTTTTCTTTCATATCTAGGCTAAAGGATAGGTTCTTGGATGTGTAATAGTTTCAATATTTAACCTCTTAACTAATTCTCCAGAAATAAAATTATTTTGAGACCCACTATAAAATAGTGTGTCTATGTTGTGAAACCAGCTCCCAAAAGAGAAGAAAAGAGATATCAATGCCTTAGAAATAAGCCACTTCAAGGGGGAAACCTCCAATAAATTACATGAATGAAAAATTCTTGGATGATTCAAATTACAAAACCTCCTTTCTATATATATGAGTCCATGGGGCCACAATGTAATCCTGGTGGGGCCACAATGTAATCCTAGCCGACCTAACAATAATAATTTAAGGGCACAATAATAACAATATGAGGGTTACAAGTGTGCTGGGCTAATAACAATACAAGCCATGTCAACAACAATAAGGGATTCTTTACTAGTAACAGAGACCACAGACCCACACCTTCAAAAAAAAAAAAAATTCTCAAATACTTGATAGCCTGTGCTTCAGATAAAATTCTAATCTTCATGTAGAATGTGTAGAATCTTTAGTGGCAAGTTCTCCACCGATGAGATACTCTGAAATTGATCGATTCCATAGTTGTCAAGTTCTTGTTTCCGTGACCGCTTCCGGTTCCAATATGATTTTTCCTTCCTCATCAAGTTCTCACAATATTGTTTGAACTGGAAGATTTTCACCTATAACCTTCTTTAAGCATGAAACATGGAAAACTGGATGTACTCGCGAAGAAGCAGGAAGCTCCAATTTGTATGCCACAGTACCAATATTTTGCAACACCTTGTAAGGACCATAGTAATTTGGTGATAATTTATTATCCTTCTTAGCTTGCTTGAGGGACATTTGTTTATATGGTTGTAGCCGTAAAAATACCCAATCTCCTACATCAAAACTTCTCTCCCTGCGATGTTGATCTGCCTGTTGTTTCATTCGATTTTGTGCCAAATTCAGGTTATCCTTTAAGAGTTGGAGAACTTCTTGTTGATGCTTGATGTGATCTTCCACTGCTTGAACCTTCGAATTTTCTCTTAAAGACGATGTGATGGAGGATGGATGATATCCATAAAGTGCCATAAATGGGGTCATTTTTGCTGCAGTATGGAAGGAAGTGTTATACCACCATTCAGCGAGAGGTAACCACTTGACCCATTGTGTTTGTTTATCACATACAAAACAACGAAGATATCCTTCCAAACATTTATTTACTATCTCTGTTTGACCATCAGATTGAGGATGATAAGATGAGGTATGAGCTAATTGAGTACCCAAATGAAAAGGTTTAAATTCCCGTCCAAAAATTTCGTAGAAATGGGATCTTCTGCCATCTACAATGACCTCAGTTCTATGGCATGTATTAGGCCCAGAAGGTAGTAGAGTGTATACTTGCTTTAAATGGATGAGATAATGCACAAAAGTGTGCATACTTGGTAAGTCTATCAAATACCACCATGATGACACTCTTTTCTTCTAACTTAGGTAAACCTGTGATAAAATCCATTGAAATCTCCTCCCAATGTTGACTTGAAATGGATAAAGGTTGTAGAAGACCTGGGGTCTTAATTTTCTCAACTTTATTCTGCTGGCAAACCAAAAATTCCGTCGCAAACTTTTGAATATCAGATTTAAGGCCATCCCAAAAAAAATATTTCTTCACTCTGTGGTAAGTTTTTAAAAATCCTGAGTGTCCTCCTAAAGAATAAGTGTGCAATTCCAAAAGAATCTTTTGTTTTATTTGGGAATTATTACAAAGACATAAGCGATCTTTGTGCCATAAGGAATCATTTTTCCAACTAAATGTATCAGATGTACTAGGATCTTGCTGCAACTTTTGAATGAGTGTCCACACTTCTTTGTCCTTCTTATCCAATCTAGAATAAAATGAATAGCATTATCATGATCATGAATAGGTGGGAGTCCTTTTGGAGTTTCAAAAACCTTGGAATGATTGTCCAAAACTTTTTGGAGATCTGTAGAAATAGATGATTTTGATGTTGGAACTTCTAGTGAGCATAATTGTGCAATTATGCCTCGTTGTTTTTTATTTAGATGTTTTTTCATGACATTAGAGCTCATTATCTTTCTCGACTTCCCTACAATACCCCGTAATTTGACTTCCTTTCCTTCTGAAAAAAATTTCAAGAAAAGTTCTTGAAAATTAAAAGCTACCGTCCCCAAATATTGTAGCCATTGTACTCCTAGTACAACATCAACACCTCCCATAGGAATGGAAAGCATTGGACTATTCAATAAATATTTCCCCATGGTTAGCCTGATATTATGGCATTTTCCATAGAAATTTATTGTTCCTCCATTTGCAACCATCACTTGAAATTCTGGTGCTGGGTATAGGAAACAATTCAATTTTATACCTTTAATAATGAATGTACCATGGTACCACTGCCAATCAAGCAACACAATTCCCTTTTTCTTCTTGATATGCCCTTCTATCTTGAGAGTTTTAGGAGTGGTAATACCTGCCAATGCATTACATGATATGGACAGACTCATTTCTTCTTCTTCTAGGGTTGGTTCCCAGTGTATATCCTGAGCTTGTTCATTTTCTTCCTCTGGACCCTATAAATAATTTCTTCTCACAATGTACCTTTATTATATTTGGTTATCGTAAAATGTGAAATGTCAGTTTTCTTTGCTATTTTTTCTTCCAATTGTTGTGGTGTCAACCTTGTAGGTTGTGGAAATCTAGGAGTAGCAACACTTCCCTCTTTATAGAAGTGAGTGGTAGGCTTCCTTGTTGCCATAATTTTACATTCAATTTTTCTTGCCAACCTGAATGCCTTCTCCAATGAATCATGTTCCAAAACGCGAACTTCATGTTGGATGTTATCCTTTAAAGTGCCTATGAAGAGATCAATCCTGTGTTCCTCTGGAATATCAGTTACCCTTATATTCAATTTTTGGAAGTCCTCAATGTGCTGCCCCACTAAACCCTTTTGTTTGAGATTTATCACTTGGCTAAAGAAGGTGTTTCTCTTTGTATCCTCATAATGTGCTATCATTTCCTCCGTAAAAATTGACCAAGTGACAATTTTTTTACGGGAGCAAAGCCATCGATACCATACAAATGTATTTTGTTCTAAATGTAAAGTTGCAATGCGTACCTTTTGTGTGTTTTGCACATTATGGAGATCAAATATTGCTCCATCTGTAGTATCCATGTTACAGGATCCTTTCCATCAAACTTCCTCATATCCATTTTTGGAATATGGTGGTTCTTCCCGCCAACATTAGATTTTATGAAATCATGATTAACATTTATTTTGTTCTCATCATGAGTTTTCTCTACTATATTTTCACCATTAGGAAACATTTCTTGTATCAACTTTGTCAAACCTTCCATGTCTGCTTTTAGATCATTCTTCATGTTTTCCATTTTCTCATCGATCTTAGCTTCCATGTCATCCATCTTAGATTCCATGCCAGCTTCCATGCCATCTATCTTAGACTCCATGCCATCTATCTTAGATTCCATGCCATTCTTCAAACCATCCATATTAGATTCCACGCCTTTCTTCAAACCATCCATCTTAGTTTATACGCCTTTCTTCAAAACTTCCATGTCATTTTTTGTTGCTCTTTGCGAGAGCGAAATTTTTTGCGCTTGCTCTTGTAATTTTGATATGTCATGTTGCCATTCTTCGTCTTTGTGAGTCATAGTAGAGATTTCTAAAGGCTTAATGGGTGTTGAATTATTTTAGGGGGGATTTTAGAATCCAATACTGATATCTATTCTACAATATTCCCTTGGAATCAATTCAACTTGATTCTTCAAACAAGACTTATGCAATTTGGAAAAAAAATACACACCTTTTACTTGCTTTTGAGGAGCTCGATATTGAAATTGAATTATCTCTATAATTTTAGATCCTCAATATCTGAAACTCAGCCCTGCAGTAGCCCTCTAAAGCTTCTTCCAAATTCCATTGGTCCGATCTGATTTGGATTCTTCAATTAAAAGTTATGTCCAATCTCCCACAATGACCCAATTTTGGACTAGTTCAAAAGAGCGAACTTGTAAGACTTACCACATGTCATTGTTTCCTCCTTTGGCTCTGAAATTAATAGACCGAAAACTACAGTCCGTGTACTTGTGGCCACTTTTTACAACATTCCAATCTGATGCTTAGAGAGAGAGCTATGAATATTTTCCCACGATCACCTCTTTGATATGAAATTCAGAAGCCTCAAAAAGCCATAAATTCCACAGATCATATCTCCGAAAATATTGCGAACCAATATCTAAAATTTTGCGACGATGTTCCTCAGGATTGCGGCTTCACACTTTAAAAGTTTCATCCTCTAAACATTCGTAGAAAAAACATTATTATGAAAATACCATGATGACCCGTTTAGGTTAAATTTAGGAGCCTGCAAAATGACCTAACTTGCACAGATCATATCTCCGAAAATATTGCAAACCAAGCCCTAAAATTTTGAAAATATTTTTCTCAGTATTTTGGCTTCACACTCTAAAAATTTTAGATTCTGAACCTTCGTAGAAAAAAAATTATAGATAAAATTCCACGATGACCAATTTAGAGCAGTGAAACCCTAGAATCTCAAAGCTCTGATACCAAATGTTGTGAAACCAGCTCCAAAAAGAGAATAAAAGTGATATCAACGCCTTATAAATAAGACACTTCGAGGGGGAAACCTCCAATACATTACATGAATGAAAAATTCTTGGATGATTCAAATTACAAAACCTCCTTTCTATATATAGGGGTCCATGGGGCCACAATGTAATCCTAGTGGGGCCACAATGTAATCCTAGCCGACCTAACAATAATAATTTAAGGGCACAATAATAACAATATGGGGGTTAAAAGGGTACAATAATAACAATAAGGGGGTTACACTAACAAAAATAAGGGACTATACTAGTAAAATAGGGACCTAACAGTCTATTTTGGTATGCTTTGAAACAACTCTAATATGAAAGAGTTAAATTCTTGTATCTCCATCTCGAGTTACATTAGAACAACCTAAAGAACTAGTTGTTGCTATGTTCTTGCCTTTCAATCCCATTGTTGTAATCTTGGTTTTATCTCCTGAATTTGAACCTAAGTCATGTTCAATGATTGCAATAATTTTCTCCTTATCTTTGTTTTTAAGCTGGTTTGGCTTCAAATCTGGATGGAGTTGCCAAAAATGGTCTTCATCATGGAAATTTTTTGAACAATGTTTACATGATTTTCTCTTTCTCTATTTTAATAGAACCATTTTTCTTTCATCTTCCATTAAACTTACCCTTTCCTTTACCCTCATACTCAAGAAAACTATCAATTGTCACATCTGCACTATGGTTCCCTCTTGCTTTTAGATGTATGGCTTGAATTCTAACCTCATCTAAGTTTGTGGGATTGAACATAAGAATAGTATGTCTAAGATAATTGTTTAAACCCTCAACATATTTTAACAAAGTTTATTGAGAAGGCAAATTGACACCTAAAATAAGAGCTCTTCTCCTAAATTCATGAGTATAATCTTGCACACTTTGTCCCTTTAATTGTCTAAAATTCTTCCAGTCCATAATGGATTTTCTCATGTAAGCTAAAGGGTGAAATTTCCTTTTAATGCCAGTAATAAAATTAGACCAAGACATTGAGATGTTACCATGGTTTTTTAATCTCATATTGTCTTATTGATTACCACCATACAAGTGTTGCACCCTCCGTTTTGAAGGAAGCCAACTGAATATTTATGTCATCCTCTTGAAGGTTCTCAATTCTGCAATAAACCTCCAACTAAAGAATCAAATTATCCAGCTTCTCTAGATTAACCTCACCATTATACATTGGTAGCTCAAATTTGGCATCAATTTTAAGTAACGGTGACATACCAGCTCCTTTTGAACTATGTGTATGGGCAGATTGTAGGGTTATGGTAGCAGAAGATGATCAAGAGGAAGGTGAAGATGGTGGTGAGGATGATGGTGGAGTGGATGGTGGCTTCTTACCATCTCCATGGCCTCCTCCTCTCGGAGAACCCTCTCCTCTTGAAGGCCTATAACTTTCTCCTTGCATCCTTAAATTCATATCCTCATAGAGGACCCTAACCATCTCAGTCATATAAAAACATGCCTTTCTGAATGCTCTCTCATATTTTGTCATGATAGGTTCTCCTTCATGATACATGTTCACTGAAGACTCAACTTCAACTTGAGGATGTGAAGTTTTGAAGACTTTGGCAACCTTTCCCTTCTACCTCTTTACCCAACTGGAGGCCTCTCAACCAAATTCACTTCTCCTCTCTTGAGTTTTAACCTTGTAAGCATGACACAAACTTGCAAACAATTAGATTCCTTCTTGTACAAAAAATCCTAAAAAACCTAAATCTATGATACCAAAAATGATCTGAATGAGGTACGTTAGTAATGCTCAGTTAATTCCCCTTTCAGATTTTATAAGCAATGTCTTATATGTGCTTAAGGATTCAAGTTCTCTTGCAAGTTATTGTGTCTCATTAGTGTTTTTCATGTTAATTTTATAAACAAATTAATATCAAATAAAGGTTTAACAAAAACAAATGAAAGTACAATACATCACCATACAACACAGCAACACATGGATTTGATGAATGAGTTCACCCCTCCTGGTCTACATCTCCTTGGTCAAGCTTCCATGGCATGGGCCTCTATATTATACTCCAATTTACAAATTGATAATTTCACAATGCTTTTCTGCTCCTGAAACCTGCACTAATGAGTCCATAATGCCAAAAAATTTTCATCTAGCCTCTTTCTGCAAATGATTTGGTTGAAAACTCCAAAAACTTATGACCATTTCAATTTTATTCACAATTTCTAGCCTAAATTTAGCTAATTGGACCTAAATCCAGTTAGTTGACACTAAACTGGTAGTTCTACCGAAATTAATGGATTGGCAACTTAATCCACATTAAATTAATTAACTGTGGTTGCCACTAATTAAGTAGGTTTATTTCTTAACCTGCACTTAAAGAATAACTCTAGATTAGTGTTAAATAATTTGGATTAGCACTAATTTAATAATGGATTAGTGTTAAATCCGCATATTAGTGTTGGCAAAATTGATTGTCTTCAAACCACGGTTCTATGTGTTGGGGGTGGCCCCCTCTCCACCTATCGACAATCATTATAGAAGATAAATATATGTGAGTGTGTATGTATGGTAAGAAATATCATGTGGCATAGTGGTAGCATGTGGCGCTAGTGGGGCGGAGGTCCCGTGTTCGACCCCTGCTAGCCCTTTCGGTCTTCAACTAAAATTTTACACCACCATGGGGGGGGGGCACGTGGTGGCCCCAGGTTGCACCATGTGTCCTCTCCCCATTGGTTTATATTTAAGCCAATAATAACTTGCCGCCAAACCAAAATTATCGAACCAATCAAACTCTCCCACTTAGAAACCCTTTACTCTCTGGAGGAAAAAGAAAATATTTCGACCCAGCCCAGTTAGCATGCCACATCAGTAGTACAAACTACTGACTGGGCAACCTGTTAGTTCTTTTTTAAATTTTGCTTGTTTTTTCAAACGAAAAAAACTCATTTTTGGGAGCATACAGAGTCCATTTCCTGCGAAACAAAGTTCATTGGATTTAGAACGACAAGCACTATGTGTTCGTTCAGGTTTCACGACATTGTGAGAACCTTTAATTTTTAGCATAAAATAGAGCCCTTGATCACAAAGGGTGGGATGAAGAATTTCCATTATATAGAAAGTCAATTTTTCCACTAAGTCCTAATCCTCAGGACTATGAGAGTAGCACCGATGAAGGTTGGGACAAGGAATTTCCAATAAAAGATAGTCAAATTTTCCACTTAGTCCTAATCCTAAGGACTATGAGGGAAACACTAACGAAGGGCAGGATGAAGACGATGACGAATAGCCTCTGAGTTAGTATTTAAAAGGCGCATATGATGGTAGTGAATATTTTCCTTTAGGCAAGGATGGTAATGAATATTTTCCAAGAAATGATGGTGATGAATTTTCTAACTATGTTCATAATGATCATAGTGAGAATAATATTCCTCCTAATGAGGATGAAAATTAATATAGAGAGGAGGACGAAATGATGGAGACATTTTGAACAAATATTGTATCTATGAGTAGGAGTAGACCCTTTCATATCAAAGATATTATAGTTATACCAGGGGTAGGACTGCATATATTACGAGAATAAGTTTTATCAGTGATATGATTTCAAGTGAATGTTGTCAAAATGATTGTTTGAAACACATGGATTTCATTTTTTCATTGGAGAAAAGGAAAATATATTTTTCAATGAATAAAAGCATCAAAAATTCATATTTAGTGGGGTGCATGCAATCTACATTGTGAGGTTATGATTATGATATTGGGTCTTTATTTCTCTATAGAAAGGGTTTCAAACCGTATCATTCAATTGCTACTTTTATTTTGTCAAGAATCCAAGAAAATTTGGAAAAATATCACACATTTTATTCAAAAGTATGTCATAGATGAGATTTTTGGCCATTAGAAAATACTGCAATGTCATGAATGCAAGACTTATTTTCAAAGCAGCAGAGTGTATGCCAAATAGAGACACAATACATATTCAAAATAATTTTTCAAGATGAGAAATCTACAACTTATACAAATAATATGCAGAAGGTGTTGAAGGAGATGGTAATTTTATTACATATCAATATTTTGTTAATATATGGATGAACGATTCAGTAATATTTGTATTCTTAAGAATGCAATGATGGGGGGTTGTAGTACTTATGCTTCTCTTAAATAAAAAAGGGATAAATGTCAAGGGGTAGTTAAAGGTAAGCATTCATAGCATTATTTTTAAAAATTGTATAGTTATGAGCTATGAAAATGTATTTATTAATATGTTTCTTTTATGTTATGTGTATATTCCATTGTCAAATAACTTCAAGGGTATCACGATCAGCGAAGAAGTGAAAAGAAAAAGTTGTGCAGGCATTGAAAGAAGTGTTATGATAGTAAAAATAAATATTTGGGTTTTATACTTGATGGTATCGACCAAAAGAAAAAACTTCTACCACATTTTATCCACACATCGAAAAATTTACACGAGGAAAATTTTATTGAGTTTCACTTGGTGGGTTGTATTGTCTTCAATGGGAAAATGTCATCAAGAATTTACTTCACAACTCAAAATATTCATAACAATGCAAATTTAACAATAACCATAGTTCATAATGTGGTTTCTCACTGGTATTGTAATATTCCTGAAGTTTTTTATCTTTAATTGAACAAAACTTGTCATGAAAACAAAAATTAGACTTTTTTAGCTATCTAAACATGTTTGTTGAATTGGGAATTTTTCAGAAGGTAAATGTTGGTTTCCTTCTTCTTGGTAACACTCATGACCATATTGATAAGATGTTCAGTCATTTTTCTGTAACATTGAGGAGGAATTAGGTTGGGATATTTCCATTATTAATTGAATGTATTAAGAAATTATATATTCCAGAGCCTATTTTTCATGTGTTGGAAGAAACTATTGACATGCGAATGTTTATTTTGCATTCACATGGTGAGGATAAATCCATTGAACAACTTAATGAGATTATATTCCAATATCAATTTTGTATCAAAAAAATTCATGCGAAAACACTTAAATGGGGCAAGAAGTATTCAACTACTACAAAATGGGGGTCATCATTAGGTTTGGAAATTTTGAAGTTCATTCAATATCATCTGATATTTTCATCAAATATATTGTTATTACAATAAGTAGTTGAAATTCATAATGCACGAAGGAAGGAGAGGGATATATATTATTCTGAATTCCTGGAAGAAATTAAAAAATCTATTAGATATGTTGGAACACCTAATCCTACATGGGTAGGTGTGGAATGCGAAAAGTCACAATGGAGTCCAAGTGACCTTGGAATATGAAACCAAGAGTCACACCATTGTACTATAAATGCACATCTTTGTATAATGGAAAATAAGAAAGCCTCACGCTTATCCTTCATTGTGTTGAGTCTCTTGTGTGTGTGTGTTTATCTTCCTCATACGCCATGTGTGTGCTTTAACATGGTGTTTAACATGGTATCAGAGCGGGTGATTGTTGGCCCTGCTCCAAATTGAGTGAGCCATTTGTGTTTATGGCCTATGCATATCTGCAAAAATTCTTTACATTTTTGCAGCACTCAGAGTTTCTGCAGCAGTGTTTTTGCCGCCATTCAGAAATTTTATCTTGGAGAGGAGCAACATTCAAAAAATTGGCATCTTTCAGACATTGGCTTTGAAGAAAGGCAGCACTGCCCATCTGAAGGTTTTCATTCTCATTTTTCTTGCAATCTCTGCATTTTAAATTCTGCACCATTTTGAGCTGCTGGAAAATAGTTTAAAGAGGGTTTCTGAAGAGGTTTCTAGGTTTTTTAATGGAAAATATTTTTGAACACTGTTAAATTCTACAATGGAGTAGATTGTTGTATATTTGAAAAAATCTGCTGTTTTGAAGACTAAAATTCTGCAGTTGCCCTCATTTATGCACTTTTTGTTGCTGCTGGATTTGTTTCTGCCATACACTTGAAAAAATTCTACTATTTTTAAAGTTGAAATTTCTGCTATTTCCTACTCTCTGCTCTCTGCTGTTTTAAATTAAAAATAAAAAATAAAAATTAAATAAGAAATAAAAATAAAATTCCTGCAACCCTTATCACTCCACAAATCTTACAACTCCACGGCTCTACATACCTCACAACACTCTCGTGCCCCCCATACTCTCCTACCTCACCACTGCTCTACTCGCGCTCCAAAAATCCCAGCCTTCTCGTGGCATACTCACACCCATATCCCAATCCGCACCAGTTTTGGACTCTCCCTGCATACGCTACCCTACCCTCCATCCACTCGACCGCTTAACCCTTACCCAGTCCGCCCTCCCTACTCCTCTATAGCCTTCTCCCACTGCTTCCACACACATACGCCCTTCCCACATTTGCCTCACCACATACGCCTTTCACTACAGTCCGCTACATTCTGCAACAGCGCTCCCTTCCAAACGCTCTCTCTTCCTCACCTTGGCCGCTCGGCCTTCCAGCTCGCTCCCCATCCAAACTCTATAATACCGCCCTTGCCTTTTTAAATCCATTTTTAATTTTTAGTATCCGCCTCCCTGCGTACAATAAACACTCTCCCATCTTGTTTAAAATATAAACTACCCTATCCCGTTCGGCCTTTCCATTTTTAAGAAAAAAAAATCGATTTTTTAAATAGTTAAATTCACCTTCCCTCTTTTTTTTTAAATTCGACTTTTAAAACTAATTCTCCCTCCCATATAAATACAATACCCCCCATCCCAATCAATTTCCCTCTTTTTTTTAAATTCCATCCCTTTTAATTAATCCCATTCCCTTTCATTTTTAATTATTCCCATTTTTTTAATTAATTTTTAATTTAAAAAAAAAAAAAAAACAGCAGAGAGAGAGAAGAGAAAATATTAACAGCAAAAAAAGAGAAATTGCATATGAGGAGCAGATGGACTATACATAGAGAAAATTGCAGATTTGCATTGTGATTTGTGGCATTGATTTGAAGGGTGATTTTTTGAAGAAATTGACATTTGAAGACAAGTTTTCCATCAGTTTTTAAACAGCTCTTTGAAGGAAAATTTCAGCTGCCTTAAAGGCCTCTTGCAAAAGTTTTTTGCTGCACACTCATACAAAAATTTGCAGAAATATTGTATTGAACTGACATTGATTTGCATCTTCATTCAAGACTTGAAGTGTATTTGAGTTGAAAAATTGTTGATTGCCCCCCATAATTTGAGGAGTAGATTTTGTACTTTGAAATTTTTTAGAGTCATTTGTATTTGTTGTTGAATCACATTGTAAACGGGTGCATTTTCGGTTGAAGCTGACACCCTTTCATTTTTTGAGCCTAAGTTGTTGAAAATGGATAAAATCAATGAGGAATTAGAGTTTTTGAGTAACCTCATTCATTCAAATGTTGATGATATGATAAGAATGAGTAAGAATGATCTTTGTAATATTCAGACTTGTTTACAAAATGCACAAGAAAAGATTGAGTTTTTGCAGTTGGAAACTCAACTTCAGCAAGACGAACTTCAACAAAAGAGTCACCATTCTGAACCTATTTCTGTTCAGAACATTGTGAAAGACTCCCATCAGCATCAAGTCAACAAAGTTACAGTTGATCCACATTCAGCAGATGTACATGCAGATGCAGCAATTCAACCTGCACTTCTCAAGCCCATCATCAGACCTTGGGAAGAGCTTGTCCACAACAAGCACAGAAGTGGTCTTGGATATGACAAGGATGTGTCCTTTCATATTCCATACTACACCAAGCCCATCATATTTCAGAGTGTTGGATTCTTGTATGACAGTTCACCTGCAGCTATTCCAGATCCTATTCCACTTCCACAACAGATTGAGAAATGCCAACACTGTGATCGAGTTGGCCATATAAAAGATCACTGTTTTGATCTTCATCCATGCAAGCATTGTGGTCGGCACACTCATTCTTCAGACAGATGCTTCAGAAACAAGCCTCTTGCAAGAACAAAGATTCATCTTGGATGGATCGCTTCTTGGCAATGGGCATCAGCAGCCAAGAAGATTTTTAAGTTGCATGTCAAAACATGTTCACGGATATTGAGAAAACTTGCAGTTGAGTTTTCACCATCATCTCACCTTGTCCCTGATAGGGGGGAAAATGGTGGTCATGTACAAGCTTCAACGATAGATCAAGTGAGCCTGAGCCACAATCTCTCATTCCATGTTCAGAGTTGTAGCCAGCAGTTCAAGCGAGCTTGAGCCACAATTCGTCATTCCGGATTCAGAGATGTAGCCAGAGACATGGATGCCCATGAGCATGCCTTTGGTTGGTGGAAAACCTTAAACCATCATCTTTGCTTGGTGGACAACCTAAAACCACCACAGGTAGTAGACCTCCCTTGTTTTAGGTCGAAGTTCTCCCTTTCATATATGAGGAACACTTCCTCTAGCAGAAGCCTTCAGCTTCTTGCTAGCTTTGGTTGAGTTCCAGGAAATGCTTCAAAGCATTCTAGAGTTGTTGGTAATCCTAAAACCATCACAGGTATTAGACCTCTGTTGAGAATGCAGCAAGATGATGGAGCTTAGTGAAATGAAGTCGCCTTCACTAAGTGGGCCCGCAGGCAAATTCTGGCGCAAAGTCTATTTTTAGACTATGTCTATTTTTAGACATACGGAGCATAATTTAGGAATTCTACTTGGAGATTCTTGAAGTATGCGACATGTCGGTAAAAATAGATGAGACCCTTATTTTTAGGACCCGGGCTATTTTTAGACTGATCTCCTAAAAATATGGAAGTCAAATATTATTTACCCTTAATAATATTTTGACTATAAACATCAGTTTACTCTCTTGGCGCACTTCATTTTGAGTCATGGAGGTGGCTCATGCAACTGACACAAGGAATCACGTGGTTCCTAGGGTTTGATGGCATCTTGCATGGTTGGCTTCAGTTAGACTTCAGTGGCGGAAGTTTTGGAGGAGTTAACGGGACAAATAGTGGAGTTGTGTTCTATTTATTTCAGTTGAACTAGTTGAGATTAGTTAACTAGCTAATCAATTAGATATGAGTGGAGTAAATTAAATAATATTTAATTCACTAAATATTAACTCATTAGTCAACTCAAGAACACTTCAGTTCACTACAGTGCATGATCAGTTCAGTGGAGACCAGTGGAAGAGGTAGATGAAAGGGTGAGTAAAGCTATCAGTTGGTAGATTGGTTTTGCATGAGATTTTCATTACACTTGGAGGAATTGTCCATGACAATTACGCAATCAAGGCAAGGGGATTCGAACCTTGAACCTCTTCATATACAGGCCATGATTTCGCAATAGAGGCAAGGCAGTTAGTGGTGTGTTTTGAACCCGAGACTTGTTCAAAACCAAGCTAGATTGTGAGTAACTTCATGAGAGAGTACTGAGTACTTGTGAGGAGTATTGTACTTGTTTGGTTACTTGATTTCTCCATTATAATATACACAATAGCTGCGGGGTTTTCAGCTATAGGCTTTCCCCATACATAATGAGTTAATGTGTGATTGATTTGATGTGAGATTGCTTCTGTTATTTCCGCATGTGACAATTAATTGTAGAAGAAGGTTATGTGTTATGTATGCAATTCGAAATTGATATATGACCAGGTTAATCTTCAATGAATAAGTGATTTATTCAGCTAATTTCTACATGGTATCGGAGCGAGATTAATTGTCGAGATCTATTACGGTGATTGCAAACTTATTTCCTCGTACAGAGTCTGCATGCGGGCCAGGTAGCCTCCGGAATATTCATCCTTCTTTGTAAGGTGAAAGATCTGGTGAATGCCCTTTGCAGTCAATCTCTGATTTGGAAATAATTTGTTTTCAAGTATAGATCGGAGGCGATAGAGCTTGGAGTTTGGAATTCGAATTTTGCAGAAGGTTGATTTTCTTGGTGCCGGTGTTGAAAGATGTCTTCTTTCAATGGTTTGCGACTCGAATATGCTCTTGAAGGCAGTTCGAACTATGTTGCATGGAAGGATCGAATGGAGGCAGTGTTAGAAGATAATGGTATGAAGGAGTTCGTGGATGCGGATGTCCCAAAGCCCACTGATGCAGCTTTGGTCGATGCATGGCAAAAGAAGATCGCGAAATGTCGAAGGATCCTGTTGGAGGGCGTCAAGGATCATATTGTATCCAGCCTGCATGGAAAGGCTACTCCATATTTAATGTGGAAAGTTTTGACGGATCTATTCTAGAGTAAGAGTGACCAAAGGAAGCTGGCGCTCAAAGATAAGCTCAGGAACATCAAGATGGAGAAGGGCGACAGTATCGCCAAATACCTCACGAAGTTCACTCAATGCAGAGATGAGCTGGGAAGTGTGGGGGTGACTGTCGAAGACGAGGACATGGTCGACTGGCTCTCCTTGGTCTTTCGAAGGCTTGGCACTCATATCAAGATAGTGTCAATGGTCGGGAGAAGCTGCCGGGATGGGAGCGCCTTTGGGCGGATCTCATGCAGGAGGAGATAAGGAGGACTACTCGAGATGGATCTTCATCAAAGGGAGCTGATGAAGAAAACCGCGCTTTGGTGTCCAAAGCTAAGAAAGGGAAGGGTAAGAAAACCTCTCATTCTGGAGCTAAGGGCAAGAAGCAGGATATGGCGAAAGTGAAATGTTTTCATTGCCATGATCACGGACATTATGCTACCAATTGTCCAAAGAAGAAGAAGAACAAGCAAGCGGGAAGATCTGCAGATGGAGAAGCTTTGGCTTCACAGTTCGAGCTTGAATTTTCACTGATTTCATGCTTGGTTTCAAGTGTGATGGGATCGGTGTGGTTCTTGGACAGCGGTGCGTCATTTCATATGACGGGAGATCGGGAGTTGTTCTCAGATCTGGAGGACAAATATTTGGGTATGCACATCGAGATGGGCGATGACGGTAGATACAGTGCGACTGGTATCGGTACCGTATCCTTTCAGAGGGAGTCTGGTAAACCCTTTGTCTTAAAGGATGTCATGCATGTACCTGGATTGAAGAAGAACCTGATTTCAGTAGCGATGTTGGAGGATAAAGGGTATGATGTGGTCTTCAGCGAAGGAAAAGCCTTCCTGCGCAGTAAGACTACTGGAGAGACCCGGAAGATAGGGGTTCGAACTCAGAACCTTTATCAGTTGCAGGTAGATGACTGCGCAGCTATGGCATGCAAGGCGGGAGATGTGGTGAGCCGGGATAATGAGGGCGAACTATGGCACGGGAGATTGGGCCATCTTCACCATGGAGCTTTGAAGATTCTGCAGCAGATTTCTACTGGACTTCCTAAGGGCACTCTTGCGCAGTCAGATCAGTGCAAGGGGTGTACTTTAGGGAAGTATGTGAATGCCACCTTTCACGAGAAGGATAGTCGCGCCACGACGATCCTTGAGAGAGTTCACACAGACGTGTGTGGTCCTTTCTCAGTTGCTTCGACAGCAAAGCACAGGTATTATGTGATCTTTGTTGATGATTTCTCTCGAAAGTGCTGGATCTTCTTCATGTCGAAGAAGGGCGATACATTCGCGAAGTTCTGTGAGTTTAAAGCACTGGTCGAGAAGGAGTCGGGGAAGAAGGTGATTGCTCTAAGGAGTGATAACGGTGGTGAATTCATCTCGGCTGAATTCAAGGAGTTTTGCAGCGTAGAAGGGATTCGGAGAGAGCTCATCGCACCCCATAACCCACAGCAGAACGGGGTGGCTGAGCGGAAGAACAGAACGATCGTGGGTGCTGCACGGGCGATGTTGCATGATCAGGGCCTACCCCTTCACTTGTGAGCTGAGGCATGCAATACAGCAGTGTATGTGCAGAACCGTTGTCCTCACAAGGTTCTTGGCATGAGTACACCAGAGGAGGCTTATTCTGGCAAGAGGCCTGATATTTCCCATTTGCGGATTTTCGGATCTCCTGTCTACATGCATGTGAAGAAGGATGCAAGAAGGAAGCTGGATCCAACTGCTGAAGTTGGAATATTTGTGGGGTACACTGATACACCTCACAACTATCGGGTGTATGTGCCAGACAGTCGCAAGACTGTTGTGCGACGGGATATAAAATTTCAGGAGGAGAAAGCCATGCGGTGTTCGCTTGAGAGGGAGCTACACTTGCATGCAGATGAGGAGCTGTTAGTTCCTAAGGAGGAGCTTCCGGATGTGGATCAGCCACAAGAGGAGGTTCAGGAGGTGGAAGAAACCACCCAGGCAGCGCCAACCATCAGAGGGCGCATGCGCACTACGGAAGCTGAGCGACTGGCTCGGGATGCAGAGAAGGTTGTAGGACCACCTACAGCACAGCGCAGACAGAGACAGTCACCGGATCGGTACACTGGATACATGGCTCTTATGAGTCAATGTGTTGTGAGAGAGCCATCCTCTTTTGAGGAAGCTGTGGAGGAACCCGCATGGGTTGATGCCATGATCGAAGAATATGATTCGATCATCAGGAACAGTGCATGGGAGATTGTCCCAAGACCGGTTGGGAAATCGGTTGTAGGTTCGCGATGGATCTACAAGGTGAAGCAGGCGGCTGACGGGAGTGTGGAGAAGTACAAGGCGAGATTTGTCGCCCGTGGCTTCTCACAGATCGAGGGGATTGACTATGAGGAGACTTTTGCACCTGTCGCAAGGTACTCTTCCATACGGGCGATCCTTGCTCTCTCAGCGCAGATGGGGTGGCACATTCATCAGATGGATGTGAAGACTGCGTTCCTCAATGGAGTTATTGAGGAGGAGGTGTACATAGAGCAGCCTGAAGGTTTCGAGATCTTCAGCAGTGATTCGCATGTGTGCCGACTCAAGAGAGCACTGTACGGGCTTAAGCAAGCACCTCGTGCTTGGTACACTCGGATAGACAGCTACTTCACTGGGCTTGGATTCTCCAAGAGTGAGGCGGATCCAAACCTGTACCAGATTGTTGTGGAGGGGAAGCTGTTGATCATCGTACTGTATGTAGATGATCTGATTTTGACTGGCGATGAGCAGTTGATGCTTTCATGCAAGGAGGATCTTGCACGAGAGTTTGAGATGAAGGACTTGGGCATCCTTCATTATTTCCTGGGATTGGAGATTTGGCAGCGCAGCAGAGGACTGTTTGTTTCTCGGGGCAAGTATGCCCGGGAGATTCTGGAGAGGTTCAACATGCAAGGCTGCAAGCCTGTTGATACCCCTCTTCCTGGAGGATGGAGGAAGGGAGATGCTACTTCGGAGGAGGTAGTGGATGCCACTGTCTATCGACAGTTGGTGGGGTCGTTGATGTATCTGGTCAATACTCGACCCGATATATGCTATGCAGTTAACCAGCTTTCGCAAGCTATGGTTAAGCCTACCAAGCTCTTTTGGAAGGCAGGCAAGCATGTATTGCGCTATATCAGAGGCACATCGGGATATGGTCTATGGTACAGACAAGAGGATGGAGTGAAGCTTTCTGGCTTCACTGATGCAGATTGGGCAGGGAGTCCAACGGACCGGAAGAGCACATCTGGAGGAGTTTTCAGCATTGGGTCGACAGTAGTTTCCTGGTATAGCAGGAAGCAGAGATCCGTGGCACTCAGTTCAGCAGAGGCCGAGTACATGGCAGCAAGTTTGGCTGCATGCGAGGCTATTTGGATGAGGAAGATCCTCGCAGGTTTGTTCAGGTTGCATTTGGAGCCTACAGTGATCTACTGTGATAACCAGAGCTGCATCAAGCTCTCGGCTAATCCAGTATTTCATGATAGGTCCAAACATATCGACATCAGGTACCATCACATCAGAGATTGTGTTCGGCGGAGGATCATGATGCTTTCATATGTTCCCACGGAGGATCAGGATGCCGACATCCTGACGAAGGCGCTCACCAGGAGCAAGTTCGAATTCCACAGAGGCAGGATAGGGATTGCAGATAATCCATATCTTGCTGAGAGGGAGTGTTGAGAATGCAGCAATATGATGGAGCTTAGTGAAATGAAGTCGCCTTCACTAAGTGGGCCCGCAGGCAAATTCTGGCGCAAAGTCTATTTTTAGACTATGTCTATTTTTAGACATACGGAGCATAATTTGGGAATTCTACTTGGAGATTCTTGATGGATGCGACATGTCGGTAAAATTAGATGAGACCCTATTTTTTAGGACCCAGGCTATTTTTAGACTGATCTCCTAAAAATATGGAAGTCAAATATTATTTACCCTTAATAATATTTTGACTATAAGCAGCAGTTTACTCTCTTGGCGCACTTCAGTTTGAGTCATGGAGGTGACTCATGCAACTGACACAAGGAATCACGTGGTTCCTAGGGTTTGATGGCATCTTGCATGGTTGGCTTGAGTTAGACTTCAGTGGCAGGAGTTTTGGAGGAGTTAACGGGACAGATAGTGGAGTTGTGTTCTGTTTGTTTTAGTTGAACTAGTTGGGATTAGTTAACTAACTAATCAACTAGATATGAGTGGAGTAAATTAAATAATATTTAATTTACTAAATATTAAATCATTAGTCAACTCAAGAACACTTCATTTCACTACAGTGCATGATCAGTTCAGTGGAGACCAGTGGAAGAGGTAGATGAAAGGGTGAGTAAAGCTATCAGTTGGTAGATTGGTTTTGCATGAGATTTGCATTACACTTGGAGGAATTTTCCATGACAATTGCGCAGTCAAGGCAAGGGGATTTGAACCTTGAACCTCTTCATATACAGGCCATGATTGCGCAATAGAGGCAAGGCAGTCAGCAGTGAGTTTTGAACCCGAGACTTGTTCAAAACTGAGTTAGATTGTGTGTGACTTTATGAGAAAGTACTGAGTACTTGTGAGGAGTATTGTACTTTGTTGGTTACATGATTTCTCCATTATAATATACACAATAGCTGCGGGGTTTTTTCAGCTATAGGCTTTCCCCATACATACTGAGTTAATGTGTGATTGATTTGATGTGAGATTGCTTCTGTTATTTCCGCATGTGACAATTAATTGTAGAAGAAGGTTATGTGTTATGTATGCAATTCGAAATTGATATATGACCGGGTTAATATTCAGTGAATAAGTGATTTATTCAGCTAATTTCTACAACCTCCCTTCTTTTAGGTTGAATGTCTCCCTTTTTTATGAGGGACAGTTCCTCTAGCAGAAGCCTTCAGCTTCTTGCCATTTTTGGAAGAGTTACGGGAACTGCAACAAGTTTTTCGTTCCAGTGTTGGTGGTCATCCTTAAACCATCTCTTTTTTCCAACATTTCAGAGAGTTGATTCAGCCCAAGTGCTGCCATGCATACTTTGCAGATTTGTATTAAAACTCTTTTCTTGGACTCACACATACCCCTTCGGATTAAGGGGGGATGTTGGAACACCTAATCCTACATGGGTAGGTGTGGAATGCGAAAAGTCACAATGGATTCCAAGTGACCTTGGAATATGAAACCAAGAGTCACACCATTATACTATAAATGTACATCTTTGTATAATGGAAAATAAGAAAGCCTCACGCTTATCCTTCATTGTGTTGAGTCTCTTGTGTGTGTGTGTTTATCTTCCTCATACACCATGTGTGTGCTTTAACATGGTGTTTAACAATATATACATCTTTTTTCCCTCATGATGAACCTCATTAGGGGTTTGAAATGCGTTTATCCTAAAAGCTTTATGTGGATTATACGAAATAATTTTTGTTTAATAATGAATCTTCGAAGCCTCGATTATGATACTTTGATGTTGTTGATTCAGTTTCGTGAGAGTATTTCTTCAATAATCAAAGTGATATTATTTCAATACTCCATCTCTTTGGTGAAAAAAATGTGTCAAATGAACATTAGGAAAGAACCATTGTTGAACAACAACAATCTCAAGGTATTATTAATTCCTCACGGGTAGAGGAAAGTGAAATGTATATTGGTTCTAGAATATCTCATTCAAAATGTTAAGCTATGGAATACCTTTACAATGGTTATGTACAAGATATTAAGGAGAGTTGCATGATCACGGTGTTAGAAGATGGAGATCCACATGGGTATCCATTCTGGGTTTCCAGGGTTATAAATTTCATTAAAGAAAATGAATATGTTTTAGGTGTTGGATTACATTAGTATGCCACAAAAATAAAACCATTAAATGGTTTGTGTAAGACAGAGATGGTAGTTGATAAAATAAATGGCAGAAAGAGAAAAATAAAGGATAAAAATATAAATCATCGCCGCACAAACCTCTTAAAATTGGATGATGTTGACATACGTGTTCATGACTTCAATTTAACAAAGAGAGTGTTAGCCCCCCCATGAAATTCTCGACAAGCAAGCCGGGGGGCTGAATGATTGTTGAGCCTTCAAGGGATGCCTTTCCCTGAAAAAACCATTCCTCTTGAAGCCTCTGAGTGCTTTTCCTTACATAAAAGCCTCCCTGCTGATCCATTGTTCAAAGGGACCTATTACTCCCTCTTTGAAGCCGTTATCCTTGCAAGAGTCCCCATCACGACCTCTGTTTTCCCTTTGTCAAAGTCCTCCCCTAAACCTCTCCAAAATCCCCTCAAATGATGCCCATTACCCTTGTTCCACCTAAGCACCCCTTAATTCACCTATCATTGCCCTTGGTTAGCTTGAAAATGAATTTAAAGGGCTAAAAAACCCACTTCCCGCATTATATTAAGCCTGACCCTTTCCCCGTTAGCCTCCACCCTTCTCTCTCCCATAAGACCCGGCGCCGTGACCAAAGCTTTTCCTTGCGAAGGCTCTTTTCTATCTGTATGGTCAAACCACAGAGCCCCCGTAGTTGACTCCTAGGGATGTGGGAAAACCCGATCAATGGCCGTTATTCACTATGGGGGGTCGCTCCAAGGCTTCCGTGCCCGTACACCTTGGCCCCCCGTAGTCCATCTCCGCCGTCCATTCGCTCGACAGATCAACGGCGCGGAGCGCGCCCGAAATGGTGGACCCCGCCAGCCATACGTCATCCGCCCAGAAACTGTCAGTTTATTCTGCACCGCCCTCGCGTGCTGGGTGGTTTTCCCCGAAGCCCCAGCGATTCCACACAGCTGCTGCCGCGTGTCCTTGTGTACGTTCTCAAAACCATTGTTCTTCGTCGTTAAACCTATCCCCTGCTCGTTAACGTCCAGACGAGGACAGCGCGCGAAATCGCCATGGACCGCCCGATCTCGGGTGCTCCATCAAACGGCTATCTCGCGTCGTAGCTGCCCGATCGTTAACGAACCTGCACGTTTGTTAGCCCGTGTCCGCCGTGCATGTGGCCCACTGCCCGTTACTCTCAACCGTCGATCTCCACCCTGATGGACGGCCCAAGTTCGTTTGTCTTCCGTTGACCGTTCCTCGTCACCCCGCCTCACCACGTCAGCTCCACGTGCGCACTTCGTACTCCCTCCCTGCCCATTAAGTATAATTGGCTCTTTTCGTGTATTTTAACGATTATCATTCATTCTTCACGTATGGTCACTCTGTGTTCCGCCAACCCCCCCCATCAGAGCTTGTTTCAACATTCCGTCACGATTTCTCCCCAGTTCTCCATCTACATGGCTCGTTTCCGTGTCCACAGTGTGCCCCCGCCTCCTCCACCATTCACATCCATGGTTTTCCTCACAAGTTTGCTATTTTGCAGGGTTTCCAAAGGTGAAAGACCGCCATGATTCTACATGGAAAATTTGTACAGACAGTATTAAATCCAAAAGTTGGTACAGCTATGGGATAGTCAAAGATAGCGGCTGATGGGATTCGCTTTAAAGAACAGCATTCGAACTCTGTAAAAAAATCTCCCATCACCATTAAAATCCGAACTGCCCTATCAAAATCAAATGGAGCAGCAGAGTGTCTCAGTGCAGAGAAAAAGGGAGATTAAAGTGAGCTTACGAAGATCTGGAGCTTTTAATCCGAGGTTTAGAAGGCAAGCAGCAGTTTAAAGACCCCGAGGATCGACCCAAAGATCCTGAGCACAGGCAAAAGGTAACATCGGGGTTTATTAATCAGCAGAATGTTTTCCTTCAGCAAGTACTGGGCACCCATACCATTTTTATTACACACCGCGTCCCTGAAAATATTTCCACCCTAGCTACAGTTCAAAGCAGTCAGACATTTATGAGACAAACCTTCCTAGCAGTTTATTTCATTTTTGTTCAAATCACCTGAAGTACAACAAGCCAAAATGTCAAGATCATCTCCAAAGCAGATCATTCTCTCACAAGGAGGGTGACAGAGAGTAAATATACAGCATTTCAAGCAAAATAGGTTTCGGCCCTGTATTCATTATTGTGTTTAAAGATACATTTAATTTTCACCTACTCCTTCAGTCGATCTTAGGTTCATCCTTTACTATAAAGCACAGAAAGAAACATTGTAATGGTTGTTTTTGAGATATCAGAGAAATGCAAGTATTCTCCTCTTGAGACAAGTTCTCTGTGTATATTGTAAGATAGACTGAGATTAGATTTATTCAGACTGAATGTTCAAGCTGTGGGCTATGATGTACCTGATTGGTGTTGTTCTTAATATGACAAGCATGTTTCTTTGGATCCTGATCTAAAGCGGTTGGTGATGTTTCCTCTTTCTCTGTATTTGTGATTGACTTGCTCTCATTGCATGTTGCATTTCATTTCATTTCTGCTGGTAGGCAACAGAAGTATAATATAGGATTCACCCTTGTTAGGTGCCATATGTTTCCTGCTCTCCCTACCTCAATGTTTTCTACTTATATGTGTATCTGAATGTTGATTTCAATTGATTTAACCAGTGTAGTGGATGACATTGCCTGCTCTCTGATGTATGAATTGATGATGTCCATGTTTAGATGTTCTTGGTAGGATTTAGCTGGAAGGTTTGGGGACACTGGGGATTAGTGTTAGCCCTGTCCACTAGGATCCTTGCGTGACCAGCTAGCCTTCCAAGATCCCTTGTAATTGCCTCTGATTTTTTCCAAGCAGGCCTGGAGTTAAATGACCTCTGGTCTGATCTATAGACAGAGTTGGTTGGTTCTCCTCCTTTCATTTTCTGTCCTTAATGTCCCATTCTGAATATCTCCTTTAAGATCCAATGCTCTAGATGACTAGCCCAATTGAAAGCTTGCACATTGATTACAAATAAATCCTTTCTTGACTCCATAGCCCAATGGCTTTGATGTTCTCTGAGTCATCTGTCTCTGCCTAAGCTTCCTCTTTGCTCGTCCTTGTCTTATATTGGTCCTTCTTTTCCTGATTCCCTCCAACCAAACTCAATCAAACCAACAACCCTGAGCCTAAAACTAGCCTAAAATCATAACTTAGAGTTTCAAAGATATATCCTTTGACTTGTATAGAGAGATCCCTCTCTGGACCTAGGAGAGCTAGATCCTAAGGTCCCAAAGTGGTTCTGATGTTGTCTCATCTTTTGGTCTTTCCAATCTGGACAAAACATGGGAACCCCAACATAATGGCGACCATACTGGGGAATCTGAGTACATTTCACCTTGAACATTCGGAAAAACCTCAGAAACTTAGAACTCTGGTTAGGTTGGTATTAATTCACCCCTTTCTTGAATCAACCTCCATTATTGAATATCCACCATACTCTTAGACGGAGCCTGGAAAGGGCCAGGTAGCCTCCAGATCTCATCCTCTTTTCAGAGGTGACATATCTGGTAAATTCCCTCCCAGTCAATCTCTGGTTGGAGCTTGTTGTTTTACAGGAGATTCATGAAAGGTGATAGTGCCTGAGCACTGTGGTGGACAGTGTATCCCCTAGAAACATCCTAAACCCTCCACCTGGCGACTCCATTGTTCCTAAACGTTAAAAGACTCCACTGGTGATTAGTAGGCCTGCTGATCATCTTGGTTTCACATCAGACTCCACTGGAAGACCAGACCCAAAAAATAATGAAGACTCTGCTGGGAGGCCAGTCCCTGAGACAACATTAACCACAGTAGAAGTAACGAGTAGGGTTAATATGCTTGGCCAAGAGACAACATTCTAGCTTTCAGAACCATTCACACAAGAGCTTATCCCAACCCTGACCCACCTAAAATAGTTGACAATCCGGAGAATATCCTCAGAGGAACTCTTACACATACAAGACCAACTATTTCCAGCCACATTCTTAGAGCTAATTCTGCACTAGAAAATGTAACAGCTCTAGCACATTTCCTCCCTAACCTAGACATACCTAACAGATTACCAAGAACTAGGTCGTTTGATCATTCAGACCAGCAAGACCTCGAGCTTCGCGGTACACCATCTCACAGTGGTCAAAACACTAGGGACAGTGAAACCCCTCCTTCCACACCACCTGATTTTCACTTCCTTCAGAACTTGGGTCTCTCTCACCCTAGATCTGTTCAAAAGACTTCTGCTGGTCCGAACATCCCTGTCATCCAAATACCAGCTGCTCAAGCTAACCCTATACCCCATCAGAACATTATCATGGCAACATGGTATGCACCTCTGCTGTTACCTCAACCTCTGTTACCCTTGCCCAATGATTATCAGTCAAAAATCCCACACTTCACTGCTAAGGAGTCCATAACAGCTCAGCAACATGTAGATAAGATGGAATACTCTTTTGATTATATGGAAATTGATGATGAAACAATCAAAATGAGGATCTTTGCCCAAAGCTTAGGGGGCGAGGTGAAGAAATGGTTTAAAGGGTTTCCTCCTGGCAGTATTCAAGATCTCCCTGCATTATAACAGACCTTTATAAACAAATGGGAGGTTAGGGAAAACCCCCGCCAGCTCCTAGCAGAATACATGTCCCTTAAGAGGAACGTAGGAGAAAGTGTTCACGATTACACCACTAGATTCAACAGCATTTATAATGCTCTCCCTCCACACATGAAGCCTCCTCAAGGTATGGCCCTGGCTAAGTAACCTGATGGATTTGATGCTGACATGGCCTACGAGCTCAGAGACAAAGAATACACCACCCTGGAAGACATGCAGAAAGGAGCAATAACCATAGAAGCAAACCTGATGGAAAAAAGGGCAAGACTAAAAGTTGAAAAAAGGGTAACATATAGGGATGACAATGTAGCTTCCACATCTGATCTCAAATACGATAGACTGTCTAAGAATGTGGAAGAACTTCAACAAATGATAAAGAGGATGCTTGTCCAAAACAACAACCAAAACAGAAACCAGAACCAAAACATTAGAAGAAACAATGCTGCTCCCAACAGACAAAGAGAGTCAGACCAACAAATTATTCCCCCATTTCAAGAAAAAAATTTAGATGAAGATGAGGGAATCATTGAAGAGTCTAAAGGGAATACCATAAATATGTTTGAAGCAGAAGACTTGGTCCTTAACTGTGATTCAAAAGATGATCAACCCTCACCTTCATATTGGGATGAGGAATGGTTAGAAACTGAGGATTACAGATTAGGATTTGAAAATGCCATGTTGCAAGTTAGGGAAAAATATGAACTTAGGAGCAAGAAAAGCCAAGATACTTCCAAAAAAAGACTCCTGAGGTAACCATCAAGAAAAGACCTGATAAATCCTCCAAAGCATCTGCTGCAAACAACAAATCAGCAGCCGAAGGTTCTGGTAAACATAAGGAGAAGGACAACCAGGACACTGGAAAACAAATTCAACCAACTAGCAGTACTAGCACCACAGTTATTGCTCCTGATACAACAGTTCCCAACCCTGTACATAGTGAAAAATCACAAACTGATTTAGCCACTAAAGCAGTGGCAAATAAAACAGAATTGAACTTTACAAAGGTCCAGTCCACTTTCAATCTAGAGAGTGAGATTGCAAAAATCAAAATCTCTGTACCATTATCTGAACTGGCCACTCAGAATGTATATAAAGGCCAAATTTTGAAAGCATTAAATCTGGGAGAAATGAATGATTCTGTAAATCTGAATGATGATCAACCAGCCCTACTCTTTGGTCCAAAAATTGAAGGGAATTTTCAGGAAGGGGTAGTTCCACCTTTTTATATCAGTCTCAACATTCATGACCAAATCCTTCATAATGCCATTCATGACTCTGGTGCATCACACAATCTAATGCCTAAGGTAGTGATGGAAAGGCTAGGCCTAGAAATCACCAGACCCTACAAAGACTTATACTCGTTTGACTCTAGCAGAGTAAAATGCCTAGGCCTCATCAAAGACTTATGTGTAAGCCTGACCCAGATTCCTGCCAAGTGTATGGTCATGGATGTTGTGGTGGCAGATGTGCCACCAAAGTATGGCATGCTATTGTCAAGATCATGGGGAGCCAAACTGCAGGGAACAATGCAGATGGATGGCTCATATGCCACTATCCCTATATTTGGCCAACTTAGAAGACTGTATAGAGAATCTCAGATGAAATTCCTAGTCAGTAGCCCCGAGAAGCCTGAAAATTTTCCATTATACTCTGTACATACAGATCTGGACTCTTTCATTCTCTACAATGACCAATCCTCAGAAGAGCCGAGATCAGATAATGGAAATACAGACATACAGCCCATGGACTTCAACATAATGGCTACTCTGGAAGAATACGAAGAAGAAGACCATGGGAAAACTGCTGAAAATATAACTCTGAATGAAACAGAAACAGAACAAAAATAGCAAGCTAGCCACCTCCCTGAGCTCCATGCCCATAATGAACCACAAAATGACCCCCCTCCTAGCACAAACCTCACGACTCAACATAACGGTGAATCCAGCTGTAGGGGAGGGGATGAAGACAAAGTAAACAATGAACCCCTGTGGGAAATGAAATTTGATGGGTCCTGTACTAGGCAGAGTGCTGGAGCAGGAGTGTGGCTACGTAACACTGAAAATGATCACGTAGAGAGCCACGTTGTCAATCTGCATTTCAAATGCACGAATAACATTGCAAAATATGAGGCTCTGATATTGGGCTTAAATCTGTTGAAAAAACTAGGAGCCCGTAGGGTAGCTGTGAGAGGAGACTCAGAGTTGGTAATCAAACAAGTGAATGGTGAGTATTCAGCAAAGCACCCCAGGCTTAGGGCATACAGGAATGATACTCTAGATTTGTTGAAAACGTTTGTTGAATATGAGTTAGTATTCATTACTAGGGGTCAAAATGAAATATCAAATGGATTAGCTTGTCTAGCTAGCTCATATCCTAAGGCCCCAATTGACCAATAGATTATCATTCAGACCAAATTCAGGCATGCAGTGCCAAACAATGAAAAATATTGGTAGGTATTTGAAGGAGACAAACAGATCGAAGACTTCCTGGTGGGCAGGAATGAGTTTGAATTTTCTGATTTAGACTCAATTTCTGATGATAGCTGCCCAAGCGAGGATCCCCCAGATGAACAAGAAACACCCTGTAACATAGAAATAAATTCTTTTTCTGAGCAAACTAGAAATTTCAACGAAAATAGTGAAAACGGAGAAAATGAAGAGGTCGAAGTGCTGCAGGCCAAAGACAAGAATATACCCAGAGGCCTGGCACCCTTAGAGGACCTCTTTGATTTTGATGACGTAGCAAAAATCCCACAATTGAACATTCTGATTCTGATGTGGAAGAATGCAACATTGGCACTGAAGACAAACCCAGAATGATAAAACTGGCTAAGTCTATACCTGCAAACATGAAGAAAAAATACATTGACTTGTTTAAGGAATTCATTGATGTGTTTGCATGGAGCTATGAAGACTTAAAGGCCTATGGCACCAACATCATACAACACAAGATACCACTAAAGGAAAATCAGAAGCCTTTCAGACAAAAACTTCGAAGAATCAATCCAAAACAATTGCCCGCAGTAGAGAAAGAGATCAGGAAGATGTATGATGCGGGCATAATAGTCCCTGTAAGGCTTTCTGATTGGGTGTCAAACTTAGTGGCTGTAAGAAAGAAAACAGGAGAGATCAGACTATGCATAGACTTCAGAAACCTAAATAGAGCCTCCCTAAAAGACAACTACCCTTTGCCTAGAATGGAACATATCCTACAGAAGGTAGTAGGCTCTAAAAGGATCTCCCTGCTTGATGGTTTTTCAGGATACAACCAAGTTCTGGTACTCCCAGAAGATCAACTCAAAACAACTTTTACCACTCCATGGGGCACCTTCATGTATGTGAAAATGCCCTTTGGATTGATGAATGCTGGAGCTACCTTCCAGAGAGCAATGGACATAGCTTTCTCAGAGGAGATAGGACACTTCATAGTTATCTACTTGGATGACTTGACTGTCTTTTCTAAAACTGAAGAAGAACACCTGAAACATCTGAGAAAAGTTTTTGAAAAATGTAGAAGGTACGGTCTGTCCCTAAATCCTAAGAAGACTGTTTTTGGGTTGCAAGAAGGTAAACTTCTGGGCCACATTATATCTGAGAAAGGGATTAGGATAGACCCACAGATATTTGAGGGAATACTTCAAATCACACACCCAAGGAACATCAAGGAATTGCAGTCCTTCATAGGGAAGATCAATTTCCTTAGAAGATTTATCCCCAATCTTGCTAAACATCTTAGGAAAATGACTGAAATGCTAAGGAAAGATGCAGGAATTAAGTGGAATGTTGAAGCCAAAAAATCTTTTGAGTCAGTAAAACTTGCACTCACTCAGGCCCCTATCCTTATTAGCCCTGACTTCTCAAAAGATTTTCTGATCTTCTCATTTGCTTCCCAACACACAATAGCTGCAGTTTTGCTGCAGAAAAATTCAGAAGGTAATGAACAGCCTATAGCCTTCTTCAGTAAAGCCTTAAGAGATGCACCCTTAAAATACAACATCATGGAAAAGCAGGCCTATGCTCTGATTAAGGCCTTAAAAGATTTTAGGGTGTACATTCTGCATTCTCACACCATTGCCTATGTGCCAAATATAGTGGTCAAAGATATCTTGTCCCAGGACCCTGATGGGAAAAGGGGCAAATGGATTGCTACAATTTTAGAATATGACATTGAAATAAAACCCACCAAGCTGATCAAAGGTCAAGGCCTGGCCCAATTAATGGCTGAATCAAACTTGCAGGCCCTGGATATTAACATGATAAATGCCCTAGATGAGCAGGAAGGATTTCCCCATCCAACTGTTGAGGAGCAGTTTCTGAGCTCTCCTTGGTATACTGATATCCTTTACGTGCTCACTAATCTCAATGCCCCTCCAGAACTATCCAAAACAAAGGCCAGATTCATAAAACTCAAAGCTAGAAATTACTGCATTATGAATGAGAGTCTATATTGGAAAAATCCAAATGGCCTTCTACTGAAATGTTTGTCTGAAACTGAAGCTGAAAGAATCAAACAGGAATTCCATGCTGGAGAATGTGGAGGCCACCTGAGTTGGAAAACCACTGCAAATAAGATACTCAGGGATGGTTACTACTGGCCTACCCTCTTCAGTGATGTCCATAAAATGATTCATGCCTGCCACAAATGCCAAATCTTTGAGGGCAAAAGAAAGCTCTTTCCCCTCCCTCTGCAACCTATCACCATAGAAGGTCCTTTCATGCAATGGGGCCTAGAATTTATAGGAGAAATTCATCCTGCCTCCTCTGGACAACATAAATGGATCTTGACTGCCACAGATTACTTCACTAAATGGATAGAAGCCATACCCACTAGGAAGGCCACTGACTCTGTCATCATTAGGTTCCTAGAAGACTTCATCTTATCTCGTTTTGGTTGTCCAAGGAAAATAACCACTGAAAATGCTGCTGCTTTCGGATCCAAAAGAATGATTGATTTCTGCCACAGGTACGGAATAGCACTTGGACATTCAACTGCCTATTACCCCCAAGGTCATGGTCTGGCTGAATCATCAAATAAGAGCCTGGTCACAATCATTAAGAAACTATTGGAAGAGAACAAAAAGTCATGGCACAAAAAGTTGGTACATGCTTTGTGGGAATATAGGCTCACTACAAAGAAATCTATTGGCATGTCACCCTTTCAGCTGGTTTATGGGACTGAGGCAGTTTTTCCTACTAGTCTTGGAGTTCCAGTGATCAAACTTGTCCAGGAGATCCAATCAAAGGAGAACAGTATGGTGAGAAGAATCAATGAAACTATCCATTTACAACAAACAAGAGAGCAGGTTTATAGCAGAGCTGTCAGAGTACAGGAAGGCATAAAGAGACAGTTTGACAAAAGAACCAAAGCTTCAGATTTCAAGGTTGGAGATAAAGTTCTGAGATGGGATTCAAGAAGAGAGGACAAGGGAAAACATGGAAAATTTGACAGCTTGTGGCAAGGTCCATTCGTCATCCAGGCCACTGTGGGTCCTAATGCGTTTTTTCTGCAGGAACTTGATGGCACATAATTGTTTGGGGGTCCTGTCAATGGCAGGATGCTCAAACATTACTTCTATTGATTTTCCATTTCCAGTTTCATCTCCATTGTACATACCATTGCAAATTTTCATTTTCAGAAAAAGAGAAAATGTTCCCAAAAAACAGAATGAAAAGAGAGGTTCAGACATGCTCAAAACATGAACCTCTGAAGTAAAAAGCATGGCTCAAACCTGATCAAAATCTGAGCCAAAGGAAGCATAATAGCTGGTCCTAATAAGCTCAAAATCTGGATCAGCAGCGAAAGAAGAACCAGCTCTAATATGCCCAAAACCAGAGCTGGAATCGAATAAAAGAAGTGACTCAAATATGCTCAAAACCTGAGTCACAAGAAAGAAAGGAGAATGTTTCAAAGTTGCAGAATTCCATGTCTTCACAGTTTTGTCTTCTACAAGTTTTTGTCCAGCAAGTCAGACAGTCTAATCCTGGCTTGGCTGTATTTAAATTTCCTGTCTTAGAATGTAGGTGAAGAAACCTGTTGGACAGTTTAATCCCAACAGGTAGTAGATTAGGTAGAGAATTGTATGAGGCCAACAGACTAATCTGGCCTCATGGAGCAATAAGGGTAGATTTAGAGTAGGTTTGTTTTCGTTTTGCAAAATAAGTTGTAAAGGGTCTGCTAGTTCAAATGCACCCAAGGGAAAATGTAGAACTGTAGTTTGGGTAGGTAGTTTGGTTGGGAAAATGTTTCTGCTGATGTAACATGTTCATATTGTGGCAGCTGATCAAAGAAAGGGATGTGTCAAGCAGCAGGCAACTGGCCTACTCCAAAGATCGTATCTGGTTTCTTGACTCCTCCAAGGAGAAGCCATCCCCATGTGGAGCCACTGTTAGCCCCCCCTATGAAATTATCGACAAGCAAGCTGGGGGGATGAATGATTGTTGAGCCTTCAAGGGATGCCTTTCCCTGAAAAAACCATTCCCCTTGAAGCCTCTGAGTGCTTTGCCTTACATAAAAGCCTCCCTGCTGATCCATTGTTCAAAGGGACCTATTACTCTCTCTTTGAAGCCGTTATCCTTGCAAGAGTCCCCATCACGACCTATGTTTTCCCTTTGTCAAAGTCCCCCCCTAAACCTCTCCAAAATCCCCTCAAATGATGCCCATTACCCTTGTTCCACCTAAGCACCCCTTCATTCACCTATCGTTGCCCTTGGTTAGCTTGAAAATGCATTTAAAGGGCTAAAAAACCCACTTCCTGCATTATATTAAGCCTGGCCCTTTCCCCGTTAGCCTCCGCCCTTCTCTCTCCCATAAGACACAGCGTCGTGACCAAAGCTTTTCCTTGCGGAGGCAATTTTCTATTCGTATGGTCAAACCACAAAGCCCCCGTAGTTGACTCCTAGGGATGTGGGAAAACCCGATCAACGACCGTTATTCACTACGGGGGGTCGCTCCAAGGCTCCCGTGCCCATACACCTTGGCCCCCCGTAGTCCATCTCCGCCGTCCATTCGCCCGACAGATCAATGGCGTGGAGCGCGCCCGAAATGGTGGACCCCACCAGCCATACGTCATCCGCCCAGAAACTGTCGGTTTATTCCGCACCGTCCTCGCGCGCTTGGCGGTTTTCCCCGAAGCCCCAGCGATTCCACACAGCTGCTGCCGCGTGTCCTTGTGTACGTTCTCAAAACCACCGTTCTCCGTCGTTAAACCTATCCCCCGCTCGTTAACGTCCGGAGGAGGACGGTGCGCGAAATCGCCGTGGACTGCCCGATCTCGAGTGCTCCATCCAACGGCTATCTCGCGTCGTAGCTGCCCGATCGTTAATGAACCTGCACGTTTGTTAGCCTGTGTCTGCCATGCATGTGGCCCACTGCCCGTTACTCTCAACCGTCGATCTCCACGCCGATGGACGGCCCAAGTTCGTTTGTCTTCTGTTGACCGTTCCTCGTCACCCCGCCTCGCCACGTCAGCTCCACGTGCACACTCCGTACTCGCTCCCTGCCCATTACGTATAATTGGCTCTTTTCGTGTATTTTAATGATTATCATTCATTTTTCACGTATGGTCGCTCTGTGTTCCACCAACCGCCCCCATCACAGCTTGTTTCAACATTCCATCATGATTTCTCCCCAGTTCTCCATCTGCATGGCTCGTTTCCGCGTCCACAGTGTGCCCCCGCCTCCTCCACCATTCACAGCCATGGTTTTCCTCACAATTTTTCTGTTTTGCAAGGTTTCCAAAGGTGAAAGACCGCCATGATTCTACATGGAAAAGCTGTACAGACAGTATTAAATCCAAAATTTGGTACATCTATGGGATAGTCAAAGATATCGGCTGATGGGATTCGCTTTAAAGAACAGCATTCGAACTTTGTAAAAAATCTCCCATCACCATTAAAACCCGAACTGCCCTGTCAGAAGCAAATGGAGCGGTAGAGTGTCTCAGTGCAGAGAAAAAGGGATATTAAAGTGAGCTTACGAAGATCTGGAGCTTTTAATCCGAGGTTTAGAAGGAAAAGCAGCAGTTTGAAGACCCCGAGGATCGACCCAAAGATCCTGAGCACAGGCAAAAGGTAACATCGGGGTTTATTAGTCAGCAGAATGTTTTCCTTCAGCAATTACTGGGAACCCATACCGTTTTTATTACACACCGCGTCCCTGAAAAGATTTCCACCCTAGCTACAGTTCAAAGCAGTCAGAAATTTATGAGACAGACCTTCCTAGCAGTTTATTTCATTTTTGTTCAAATCACCTGGAGTACAACAAGCCAAAATGTCAAGATTATATCCAAAGCAGATCATTCTCTCACAAGGAGGGTGACAGAGAGTAAATATACAGCATGTCAAGAAGAATAGGTTTCGGCCCTGTATTCATTATTGTGTTTAAAGATACATTTAATTTTCACCTACTCCTTCAGTCGATCTTAGGTTCATCCTTTACTATAAAGCACAGAAAGAAACATTGTAATGGTTGTTGTTGAGATATCAGAGAAATGCAAGTATTCTCCTCTTGAGACAAGTTCTCTGTGTATATTGTCAGATAGACTGAGATTAGATGTATTCAGACTGAATGTTCAAGTTGTGGGCTATGATGTACCTGATTGGTGTTGTTCTTAATATGACAAGCATGTTTCTTTGGATCCTGATCTAAAGCGGCTGGTGATGTTTCCTCTTTCTCTATATTTGTGATTGACTTGCTCTCATTGCATGCTACATTTCATTTCATTTCTGCTGGTAGGCAACAGAAGTATAATATAAGATTCACCCTTGTTAGGTGCCCTATGTTTCCTGCTCTCCCTACCTCAATGTTTTCTGCTTATATGTGTATCTGAATGTTGATTTCAATTGATTTAACCAGTGTAGTGGATGACATTGCCTGCTCTCTGATGTATGAGTTGATGAAGTCCATGTTTATATGTTCTTGGTAGGATTTAGCTGGAAGGTTTGGGAACACTGGGGATTAGTCTTAGCCCTATCCATTAGGATCCTTGCGCGACCAGCTAGCCTTCCAAGATCCCTTGTAATTTCCTCTGATTTTGTCCAAGCAGGCCTGGAGTTAAATGACCTCTGGTTTGATCTATAGACAGAGTTGGTTGGTTCTCCTCCTTTCATTTTCTGTTCTTAATGTCCCATTCTGAATATCTCCTTTAAGATCCAATGCTCTAGATGACTAGCCCAATTGAAAGCTTGCACATTGATTACAAATAAATCCTTTCTTGACTCCATAGTCCAATGGCTTTTATGTTCTCTGAGTCATCTGTCTCTGCCTAAGCTTCCTCTTTGCTCGTCCTTGTCTTATATTGGTCCTTCTTTTCCTGATTCCCTCCAACCAAACTCAATCAAACCAACAACCCTGAGCCTACAACTAGCCTAAAATCATAACTTAGAGTTTCAAAGATATATCCTTTGACTTGTATAGAGAGATCCCTCTCTGGACCCAGGAGGGCTAGATCCTAAGGTCCCAAAGTGGTTCTGATGTTGTCTCATCTTTTGGTCTTGCCAATCTGGCCAAAACATGGGAACCCCAACAGAGAGGAACTCTTCGCTTTAGGACGATAAATATTCTTAGGAGGTTGCTACCAAAACAAGTAGTGTTGAGATGACAGTCTTCTAAACTAAATCGTAGATCTAGAATACTTTTGAAACTTGAAATGGTGGGCATGTATGTTGACTCAGATGGGATAGTAGTTGATGAAAGAGAGGAATATGGGTCATCTTAATCTATCTCCAGTCATTCATCTGAAGATGTATTAAATTTTGATGATGTGCCGGAACATATGAGTGATTTTGAATAATTTTCTTAGACATTTTATGTAAATGATGTTTTCACATTAACTTGACATAAATATTTTATCTTCCATGTGATATTACATGAAGTTTTGAGTCATTTATATGTTTTTTGGATTATATGTTTTAATTATGATGAATTCATTTCTTTAGAATATCCACAATGTAACAATAGATTAGAGAAATCATTCATGTTTCATTCAATGTACAAGTATTTATATTTTAATTAATTGAATCATATAATTTGTTCATAAGTAATGGTTGAAATATGTTGAAAAATTCAGGTTTTTTTAATTCCATGGTTGAAAATTTGTCAAAATTTTAAGGTTTTTTGAGTTATGATATTTTATATTTTATGCTATAATTAAAAATAAATAGAAGTTTAGGGTTTTTTGGTGTCATTATAATTTATCTTTAACGTCATGGATGAAAATTGTTCAAATTTTAAGGTTTTTCAGGTCCCGTTATTTTATGTTTAACACTATTACTAAAAAATGTTGAAATTGAACCCCGAAAATAAAAAATTTATATTAACAACAACACTTTTCGTTTTGAGTGTGTTTTTTTCATCTATTTTGCAAAACGAAAATGGTTTTTACTGCCATTTGTAAAAAATGTTGAAAATTAACCCTTAAAAAAACATTATTATGGAATACACACATTTCGTTTTTGGGTTGTTTTTCATCTTCTTTGGAGGTATTTTTGCTAGAGTTATCATTTTGAGCTTTTATATATATATATATATATATAACTAATTTTATTGACAAAATATATATATGTTGGGAAAAATACTGAGAGGGGGGGTGAATCAGTATTTAGGGCAAACTAAAACTTTTTCTTTTTCAAGCTCTAAAACCCATACGCTACTTTGCTGAAGCCAACTAGCGTATACACGCAGATATCCTTCATAAAAATCGCGTATACACAAAGATCTAATTATGCCATTAATTCTTCACTTACATCATTCCATCATTCATTCATTAGATGTTCTATAAACAGTAAACATGTGCAGTAGGAACAGAATAAGCCATCACACATGAACACCAGGATTTTAGGTGGAAACCCAAGTCGGGAGAAAACCACCGCTGCAGTTGCTCAGCCTTCAATATTTTATTATAGAGAAAACATCTTACAACATATGTGCTGGTGCAGACTCCTACCAGCACGCAGGCACCCACCTACGCTCATTTACCAGCCTCTCCTGGAAGGGAGCTCCAACCCCCTGACTCGTTTACCATCCTCTCCTGGAAGGGAGCTACGACCCCCTGATCTCGTTTACCAGCCTCACCTGGAAGGGAGCTACGACCCCCTGACTGAAGGCTACAACCCTCAGCACCTCTAAGGACCACGTTTCATCAATTTTCACACTGGATCCAAAGCTTCCTTTAGGACACAACTTGCAGGCCACGTTTCATCATGTTCGGTGGACCCACACTCCACACGTTAAGCTCAATCACTTTATTAGTGAGACAACTCGAGAGCGCAGGAATACGGATAGCGACAACACGGTGAACGGATGGAACGTTTCTGCCTTCGCCCGGCCAAACCCTAGTTTGCATACGCGCTTTCCTTTCACTGATACCACGTATATACGCGCTTCTAATCACATCAACCCGTGTATACTTTTGTACATATTATAGAGCTAATTTCACTGCGCATACGTGCTTTCTCTTCATCTAAGCCGCGTATATACGCGCTTCCTCTGCGTCAAACTAGCGTATGGTTCTTCACACATTTATATCAATGCAATTCTTCAGAACAGATACATCACACAGATTTTACCCTTTACTTTAGAAAAATGTTCGCCTCATCTCAGATCTAATCATTCCATAAACAGATCTAGCAAATACAAGTACATTTTAGATCTAGATACCCTTCTTCATCATCGGTGCATCATGCATTCAGATCTATCATTCAACTGTAACCCTTTCCATTCAGATATACTTCAGAGAGAAGTATTCATTCAAGCTCAGACATCTTGCACCCACACTCATGATTTGCACAATTAATTTCTTATCTTTATATAGGTTTACCCTTTTTCAATACCATGAGCCAAAACCACATTACTTCCGATGGTATTCCTCGACGGGGTCATTTAGACGAATCATAACCCAATACAATGGGTCAATACCATGGTGGTTACCCCTGGTTTTGCACTTTATGAGCGCTTTTTCCCATACGCGACTTGGCACGTTATTTCCCGCATGCATACGCGACTTCTCCTAGACAAATCCGCGTATGCCTTGAGACATACTCTTTTCATCATAGATCTAACTGTCTTCGAATTCCTTTCTTCATTACCTTCTGTACTCACTGTAGATACATCAGATTTACATCATTTAACAAGTTCATCATGACATATTCTATCAAGCACAACTTCATCAAGTGGGTTGTCATTCAAGGACAACACTCTATCAAGTGGGTTGTCATCAAGGACAACACCCAGCATCATATTGTCAACAAAAATCATATCACATCAGATTTACATCATTTACCAAGTCCATTAATTCAAGAATAACTTCATCAGGTGGATTTCCATCAAGGACAACACAAGTCAACAATCTCATGTCTTCATCTTCATTCAGTGGGTTGCCATCAAGGACAACACTCTGCATCATATTACCAACAATATATATATATATATATATATATATATATATATATATATATATATATATATATATATATATATATATATATATAAGTTTATTGACAAACTATGGAAATATATAAATTTGATTAATGGATTGTTGAATACTACGTTGTAATAATTAGATTTGTTGCAATAATAAAATATCGTATTTACTAATCGTAAGGAAAAATAATAAAAGTCTTTACTATTTATAAATAGAGGCAAGATTTAGAAAAAGAAAAACTAGTTTTCAATTTTATTTTTTTAAATGAATGTAGCATATATTTTATTTTCCCTTGTTATTAATATATTATATAATAAGGGAAATATAATATTTTTTTCAATGATATTGGAAAATAAAATTTCATTATCAAAATTAAAATGTTTGAAAGACTAATTTTTAAAATATGCTTAGTTATCTTTTCATGCCATGTGCTAGGTTTTTTCTTCAGGCTATATGAAGACATAATGAGTTGGCATGTCTTTTATTGTCGAATTTTCATATCAAATTCTTCTAGTTGAAACATATAGACATTTTATTTTAAGTATTGATTCAATGATTTTGTCTTCACTTTCATGTGGTGAATTTACCCTATATTTTATGTAACCAAATCTAGCAATGCATGAATGATAACGCATTTTTTATGGGTCCAAAGGTATCACCATAGTCTATGCCTTATTTCTATTCAATATTTGTTCATGTAGAACCACATTAAATTGGTTTGTTTTTCAGTGAAGGATCCACTAGTGTTCATGCCCCATTTTTTGTTAGAGCATCATACTCCTTCTACATGGGCTCTTTCCACTCATGATAACTAGCTTAATCAAAATAATGGAATTCAATGTGAGTAGGTAAATACAATTCAAAGTCATATTGAACATTTATGTCATTTACATCCCTAAATATGAATTATCTATACATCATATCCATCTCCTCTTGTTGAACTTTTGGTTCCTATCTTTTCAACCTCATTAGAATGAACACTTTATAGTGTATTTATGAGCCACTTTGATGTACCTTTATGAGATGGTCTAGGTTTCTCCATTGAATGATATAGTGTTGCATGTCAATTTTAAACTTTTACAAAAATAAATGCATACATAAATTATTTCTAAAAAGAAATATAAATAAAGTTAATACCTCATAATACTCATAGGTTTACTTTTGAAATCCTCAGCTAAGAAAACAAAAGAAACATTGAAATTCACACCTGTTATGGAAACCAAGAGTGATATTCCTAGATTCAAATACAATTACAGAAACAAACAGAGAAGTAGCTACTGCCTTTCCTTAATCTATAACTGAAATATGATGTATGAAATGTGCAATATCATCTTACCTTTCTATGAAATGCTTGTGGATGTCCTTTTGATGCTTTCAAAATACTTTCCTTGTTGCTTTAAGGAAATATCTTCATAAACAAAAACACTGAAGGCATAAAAGCATAACATAGATTAAGAGTGAAACACAAAATGAATGGAAATTGGAACATATTATAGATAACAATGTTAATCCAGTATTCAATTATACACTACGCAAAACACCAAGTAATTTTGCAAAGAGCATCATAACAAGTAAAAATATGAAATAAACAATTACTTGAATTAATATTAAATAAGAAGGAGTAATACAAACTTAGCCTTGATGATATAAGCTTCCTCCTGATGATATCCAATCCTCCCCTAAGGTCACAAGCTTCTAGCCCTAATTTGACAACATAAGTTTACATTCATAATTACCTCCTTTCCTTGCTCTATGTTGAATTTATAGGACAAGAAGAGGAGGTTTGAGATCCACTTTCCAAGGAATGAGATCCATAACGATAGAGATTAGGGTTTCATAAAGAGAGGGAGTTTTCTCCATGATTAGAGGGATGAGGCCGAAGTATGTAGGGGCTCGAGCCCTTTAATTGAGAAATATTCCTTCAACAAAACTTCTAGAATTCACTTTTAATTTTTAACTTCACAATGTCATTTTCACATTTTTAAGCAGAAGACAAAGCACAAAACTATGCAAGCCACAATGATCAAAATTTCGCTTACGCAAGAAATTTTTATGAGAATTGTGCAAGTGCATAAAAATAGGTTTTTGAGCAATGTAATCCAATATTATTGTTGTCTTTGGGATTTTTTTTCTTCCAACATTGTAGGGGACTGCATGGAACACTTCATCGAATAGAGAGATATCTGGATTAGCGATCATTTCCTTAATGATGACAAAATGATGTAATATAATTCCCCCTAAAGTGCAAATTCAGAAAATATGTTTGAAGATTGAAGTGCTTTATCATGCTAAATTTCATATTACAGACCATGGTTAGAGACCTAAAACATACAATCAAGGGTTACGATACAATATCTTCACATAATCAATACTAAGGTAGGAATTCAAATTCTCAGAGTAAAAATATCTCAATGTATTAGTATGGAAATATACAAAATCCACATCAATGGTAGACTAGGTATGGACACAACCATTAAATATGGGTATATCTTTACAATCATGAATATCTTGAAACTCCACGTAGCCTAGATGAATGAAACTAGATCTAGGTTATTGGTATTCATCTATATCGATCCATAGTATGAATCTAACCATGCGAGTGAATGTCTCGAATTGGAATCTGATAGAAACCACCTAATTATTGATCAATGATGTCAACCATTAACAGGTGTGATAGAAACCACTAGTAATGATAATGGTTCTCAAGGTACCCTATTACAACCTATGAAGTGTGATTAAATGTATTGAATTTGAATACTCGTAGAATCATTTGATCAAATGTCAATAGTGAGAAATTGTCGTCAAGTGCGAGAAACCTGCCAATGAGGAATGGATGCTCCATGTTACCAAAGGAGGTTTCTAGATCAACTTCCTAGATAAGTGTTTGAAGTCGATAGGAACTGATATTTCATAGGAGGGTCTACGACATGAAACTCATGTCAAGTTTTGAATAAAAAAATGTTGAGTGTGTTAGCCACCTATAAATTTTTGTCAAGCAAACAGGTGGCTAAATATTTTTCTGAGCCTTCAAGAGATACCTTTCCTCTGAAAATATTTCATTCTTGAAGCCTCTATGTGTCTTTTCCTTTGAAAATATCTTCACTGTTGTTTCCATCAAGAAAGCCTCACTGTTTGTGAAAAAATTATGCTCAAGAAAGACTACATATGCCCCTTTTATCCCTACAAATTTCCCATTTTAACCCCTTTTTTACCTTCTCTAAATTACCCCAAAATCCCCTCCTTAGCCTTCTAGACCATCAGATTCCCCTTTTGAAACCATGTGAAACCCTTCATTTGGTAAAAAAAATCCCTTTATTCCTCTATCGGAACCCCTTTTAAAGCCTAAAAAACTCTGTTTTCGGCCTAAAAATCCCACTTTTAACATATATCAGGCCTAAGCCCCTATCTACTAAGCCCCTCAACCCTTCTCCACATATAACCAGGCACCAAGACCAAGCGCTAAGCCACATAGCGCTAATCGCAATCGGGAGTTGGTGGTGAACGCTTTTCCTTTGTTAAATGTAAAACTCCGATGCGATTGCCTTTTGTTCTATTGGCCGTGGATGTAATATCCACCATTGATCTGTATAGATCTAATGACCAGTGCTAAATCTCACAATGCCCGTCACCCCTCTTCATTACATCTCTGCTTCAATCCACATCATTGATCGATTTAGATCCTACAGTCAGCGCTTGATCGAAAATCACAATGGAAAAGCCCCTTACCCGTTACACCGTCGATGCGATCCAATCCTGGCCATTGAATCCACAAGAACCAATGGTCAGGATTTAATCACACCCTGCCTTTTTTCCCTCCATAATTCCCCTCCAATCAAATCTCCATTGTTGATCTTCCGCTGATCCAACGGTCCAGATGTAATCACAAGTTCAAAGCCATCGGAGTTTCGGCCCCCGCCTTCTCCGATTGAGATTTAATCTCAACCATCCATCCTGATTGATCCAACGGCTCACCTTTCTCCCCTCTCACGCACTAGCCCTTTTGCCTCCACCTCATCTTTAAATCCCCACCGTTGATCTCCTAAGATCAAACAGTTCCTATCCTTCCCGCCCATTCACTTTCTCCTCTGCTTTTGCTTTCCCTCTTTAGATCTGAGCCGTTCATTTCATAGATCGGACGACCCACATTAAAACCGCCACTAATTTTGTCCCCCACTTTCGACCGTGCACCTTCCATATCGCGCACTATCCTGCACCATCGGATCTCTCTGCCTTCCATCCAACGGCCATCATTTCATTTCGCATTTTTTCTTAGCCCGAAGGTTAACAGTCCAAAAAAATGCGAAATGGGCGGTTTTGAAGAGGACACGTGTCAGGCGGCGGGGTGTATCACATTTTTTTGGGAAATTTCCAAAACTACTCTATTGCAGTGCGAAAACAGTTGGTTTCTCCTAAAAACCACTTCCCCTTTTCTGCCTCCGATAGCGCTTCCCGAAGATCTCGACTGTTGATCTGTTTAGATCTATGGCCCTCATCACATTGTGTTCTCAGTCATGTTTCTTTCGTTGGGCTTTCACAGAGTTTCATCGGATGATCCCATTCATTGATCTCCTCCTAAGATCTAACGGTCCACAATCAATCACCCTCTGCCCATGCTAGTCCCACCATTCAAATGCTTGATTTCATTCATTTTCATTCATTTCCTTTGTAATTTTCCCAAAGGTAGAACTTTAGTTTGTTATACTAAAATTTTATTTATCCACCTTACCTTCCAAAGGCAACCCCTCTAGCAAACCATGACTGTTGATCACCACCATCAGATCTAATCGGATGGCTCAGAAGCATTTCTCCACCAGACCTTCATCAGATCTTTCCCCCACCATTATACAACAATTTTCACCATTTTCTCCACTACAACCACTATTTTCATTGCTGTGCTGCCATCTCCACAAGCCTCCACAACATCCACTTCCAATTCCATGGATTTTCTTAACAAGTTTTCGTGTTTTGCAGGGTTACAGACGGTGAAAACCGTTATTGCTCACAGTCATTGTCACAGTGACACAAAGCGTAGATAAAGCTTATTCTGAGCCAGAGATAGCAGAAAAACTCCTGAGAGAGGTTTTAAACATGTATTTTGTAAGAGATCAGTGTTTAACTCTATTAAAAACCCCCATCACCATTAAAAATTCATTTCCATAAACAAAGATAGTCAAATAAGTGGCAAAGAGTATCAGTGAAGGATTAAAGAGGTCTAATGCCCATTACTAAAGATTTTGAGCTTTAATTCAGTGTTTAAAGGGAGAATGTACAAGATTGAAAACCTTATGATTGACACAGAAGGCCTAATGAGGCCTAAAAGCACAGAAAAAATCCTTGTCAGTGTTTCACATCAACAGAAGTTTCTTTCCCATGAAAGGACAAGTTCCCTTAATATTTTATTCTCCATCAACGTTCCTGAGAAGATCACCACCCTGACAGAAAGTCTTAATGTTGCCGGAGCATTTGTTGCACAGCATGGCAGGCCTTAGAGTCATTTATTTGCCTTACTTTTCCCAAATTACTACAAAGTACTACAGCCGAAAGGTACATCAAAGAACATAGTTGGAGTTAATGTTAGCCTGTCGAAGACCACTCTTTCATTCAAAGAGTACTGAATATCAATGCATAGATATTAAGGCAGAGTGGGACTCGAGCCCTATTCTTCTACTTCTATTTTAATGTTTCATTTAAAGTTCTATCTACCTCCCCTACGTCTCTTTCAGCTATAAAACTCATGAAAAAACACATTGTAAAGGTTTTTGTTTGGATAACCGTGGATTGTAAGTTGTTTCTTTGAGATAGATTTCTGTGTATCAGTTGTAAAATAGGCTGAGGAGATGATTTCAGACTGAATATCAAGCTGTTGGACAATGTTGTATATGACTTTTGTTTCTGTTTAATAAGACAAGCAATTTCTCTGGATACTGATTTAAAGCAACAGTGATGTGTTCTATCTTTGTCTCTATTTTTCGTTATGTAATTCATTACATTTAATTTCTCTGGTAAGAATCAGAAATCTGGCTTAGGATATACCCTTGCATGGTACCCTAATGCTTCCTGCTCTTCTTATCTTTAATGTTTTCTACTAATTATGCAATCTAAGAACTAGTTCAAGGTAATTTAGCCAATATGGTAGTTGGTTATGCCCTGCTTAATGATGCATGAATTTAGAATCTGTTCTTAGATGTTCTTGTCTGGTTTTGATTGAAATAATTGGGATACTGGGAGATTTATATTTGATTCTGTCTCACTAGGGTCCTTTTCTAACTCTTAAACCTTTCTAAGTTCCCTTAAGTTGAATGTCAAAGCATTAAAAGTTCAAAGTCTTTCTCTGATCTCAGGCTTCACCTTTGTGTTTAAATATTTAATGTTTTCCCTTGCCTAAAGAATTATCCTTCTTAGGATTTTGATCATAGGTGTTTAAGGCATGCCCTGTCCCTAGATTTGCTTCCTAAGCGATCATCTTGGAGGTTTCCTTGTCATTCACCTTCATTCCTATTCATTTCATCCCACACTATCATCATTATAAGATCCTCTGTTTTAGATGACTAGCCCAATTGAAAGATTTGGATATTGAATAGCATGTAAACCGTTTTATGACTCCATTGCCCAATGGTGTCGTGTGTTCTCTGAATTATCTCCCCTTTGCTAAAATCCTCTTTTCTCACCACTTTGTCTTACATTGAACCATTTCATTCATGTTTCTCAACAACCAAACAAACAAACAAAACAAAACAACCACCCTTGTGCCTTATAACTAGTCTAAGACCTTAAAACTGAACTTCAAAGATACAGATTTCTTTTCCTTTATAGAGAGATCCCTCTCTAGACCCAGGAGGGCTAGCTCTTGAGGTCCCAAAGTGGTTCTGATGTTGTCTTGTCTTTTGGTTGATCCAAACCTTCCAAAACATAGGAACCCCAATAGAATGGCGACTCCATTGGGGATCTAAGATCATATTAGCCTAAGTTTGGAATTAAATCACTGTGGTGGACAGTAAACCTTCTTGAAACATTCTAAATCTTCCACCTGGTGACTCCATAGTTCCTTAATGATTAAAAGACTCCACTGGTGATCAGTAGGCCTACTGATTATCTTGGTTTCACAAGACTCCACTGGGAGACTAGCTTGCATTACAACATCAACCATATTAGAAGAAAAACATAGGATTAAGCTTATTTGTGTGAAGACAAACATACTGGCTTCAATAAAAATTCACACTAGAGCTTATTCTAACCCAAACCCACCTGAAGTAGTTGACAACCCTGAGAGTATTCTTTGGAAATCTCCCACCCCTAGAAAGTCAACTATTATCAGACCCATCTATAGAGCTAACTCTGCACCTGAAAACTTTACAGCTCTATCAGAAATTCCTTTTGACTTAGACTTACCAAGTAATCTACCAAGAACTAATTCATTCAGTGCTTTGGACCAAACAGACCTCGAGCCTCCAAGTTCACCATCTCATAGTGGTCAACAAATTAGGGACAAAGAGACCCCTCCATCTACACCTCCTAATCTACATTTCATTCAAAACTTGAGCCTCTCTCATCATAAATAAGCTCAATAGTGTGTTGCTAGTCCTAGAATTTCATTCATCCATATATCTGCTGCACAGACCAATCCTTTACCTCCTCAAAACACCATCATGGCAGCCTAGTATGCGCCTCTAGTGTTACCACAGCCTTTAGCTCCACTACCAAATGATTATCAATCAAAAATCCCTCACTTCACTGGAAAAGAGTCTACCATTGCTCAACATCATGTGAACAGGATGGAAGATGCCTTTGACTACATGGAAATTGAAGATGAAATAATTAAAATGAGGATCTTTGCTCAGAGTTTGGGGGGAGAGGTGAAGAAGTGGTTTAAAGGCCTACCTCCTAATAGTATCAACGATCTTCCCTCATTACATAAAACCTTTATAAAAAAATGGGAAGTCAATACCAACCCTCTTCAAATCTTAGCAGAATAGAAGAATCTCAAAAGAAATGTAGGAGAGACTGTCCATGACTATTCTACAAGGTTTAACAGTGTTTACAACGCCCTTCCACCACATATGAAACCTCCCCAATGAATGGCCTTGGTGAAATACCCTGAAGGGTTTGATGCTGACATGGCCTATCAGATTAGGGAAAGAGATTACAACACATTGGAAGACATGCAAAAAAGAGCAGTGAGCGTAGAGGAAAACCTGATTGAAAAAAGAGCTAGAATGAGGTCTGAGAAAAAGACAACACATAGGGATGACACATCAGCTTCCACATCTGATCCCAAGTATGACAGTCTAGCCAAAAACATGGAAAGGCTAGAGAAAATGATGGAGAAAATGGTTTTCATAGTTAGTAATCAGAACAAAAACCAAAATCATAACTAGAACCAGAATTTTAGGAGAAACAATCCCCCGAACAAACAGAGAGACTCTGATCAACAAGTCATACCCCCATTTCAAGAGAATTTCCTTGATGAAGATGAGGGGATAATAGAAGATTCCGAGGGGACCACAATAAACATGGTGGAAGTAGACAACTCAATCCACACCTATTCCACAGAATATAATCAGACCTCATACTCACATTGGGATGACGAAGGGTTAGAATCTGAGGATTATAGGTTGGGATTTGAAAATGCCATCATGCAGGTTAGAGAACAGTATGAGCTCAAGAGAAAAAAGAGCTTAGACACTTCCAAACCCAAAGCCTCTGATATTTCCATTAAGAAAATAACTGAGAAAACTCCTAAGGTGACTGCTGAAGGTGGCAAATCAGTAGCTGAGAGTTCTGGGAAAAAAAAAGAAAAAGACAACCAAAATATTGATAAACAAAGTCAACAAACTAGCAGCACTAGCATTGCAGCTAATGCTCCTAATATAACAGCTACAAACACTGTGCATAGTGAGAATCAACACGCTAATTCTGCCACTAAAATAGTGGCCAACAAAACAGAGTTGAGCCTTACAAAGAGTCAATCTCCTTTCAATTTGGAGAGTGAGATTGCTAAAATTAAAATTTTTGTCCCACTCTTTGAGCTGGCCACTCAGGATGTATATAAAGGCCAAATTTTGAAAGCTCTAAATCTAGGAGAAAACAGTGACCCTATCAATTTAAGTGATGATCAACCAGCCCTTCTGTTTGGTCCAAAGATAGAAGGAAAGTTTCAGGAAGGGGTAGTACCTCCTTTTTATATCAGCCTCAATATCCATGACAAAATCCTTTGCAACGCAATGCATGACTCTAGGGCTTAACAAAACCTGATGCCTAAGGTAATTATGGAGAATTTAGGCTTAGATATAACCCGAACTTACAAGGATTTATATTTATTCGACTCCAGCAGGGTGAAATGCCTTGGCCTAATCAAGGATATTTGTGTGAATCTGACTCAAATTCTAGACAAATGCATGGTTATGGATGTTGTGGTGGCAGATGTGCAACCTAAGTATGGCATGTTGTTATCAAGGTCATGGGGAGCCAAACTGTAAGGCACAATGCAGATGGATGGGTCATATGCCACAATCCCTGTCTTTAGCCAGCTTAGGAGACTGTATAGAGAGGCACAAATGAAGTTTATGGTTAGCAGCCCTGAAAAACCTGAACATTCACCTCTATACTCTGTCCACACAGATCTGGACTCTTTTATCCTTTTAAATGATGAATCCATAGATGAGCCAGAGCTAGAAGACATAGATGAAAAAAATAGAGTAGAGCCCACATATTTTAACATAATGGCCACTCTAGATATAGAGGAAAACGAGAGAGAAACCTTCAAACAGTGTGCTGAAACAGAAGCTCAGAGTGAAAAAAACCAAGACTACAATCCAAATATTACTCATCACTCTGAACTCCATGCACATCATGAAGAACAAAACACTCCACACCACGGTGCAGACCCCATAATACAACATAATGATAAACCCAGCATTAGGGATAAAAACGACGATAAACCTGAAAACAATCCCTTATGGAGAATGAATTTCGATGGGTCTTGCAATAGGAAGAATGCGGGGGCTGGAGTGTGGTTACACAATACTGAGAGTGACTATGCTGAGAGTCATGCCTTCAAACTGGACTTTAAATGTACAAACAATATTGCAGAGTATGAGGCTCTCATCCTAGGATTGAATTTATTGAAAAAACTAGCAGCCAAAAGGATAGTTGTACATGGAGACTCTGAGCTAGTAATGAAACAAGTGAACAGAGATTATATTGCAAAGCAACCCAGATTGAGGGCATACGGAAATGATGCAATGGATTTACTGAAAACCTTTGTAGAATACGAGTTGGTGTTTATTCCTAGGGGTCAGAACATTATAGCAAATGGATTAGCCTGTGTTGCTAGTTCATACCAGAAATCTCCTAGAGACAAACAGATCATCATTCAAACAAAATATAGACCTGCAGTGACAGATAATGAGAAATATTGGCAGGTCTTTGAGGGCGACAAGCAGATAGAGGATTTCCTGATTAGCAGGAATGAGTTTGAATTCTCTTATTCAGAATCTAAATCCGATGAAATATTCCTAAGTGAAGAGCCCCCTGATGAAGAAAAATTACCCCATAATGTAGAAATAAACATGTTAACTAAAGAACTTGGAACTCAAATGGAAGAATACAAGAACGCAGAAAAAGAAGAAATAGAGGTGTTGCGGTCCAAAGACAAGAACATACCTAGAGGACTAGCACCTTTAGAGGAATTTTTTTATTTTAACAATCTAGTGAAGAAACCCACCATAGAACACATAGAGTCTGATGTCAAGGAATAAAAAATAGGCACTGAAGATAAGCCTAAGAGGATTAAACTAGCTAAGTCCTGGCCAGCAGACATGAAGAAGAAATACATTGAGTTATTTAAAGAGTTTGCCGATGTGTTTTCCTGGAGCTATGAGGACTTAAAGGCCTATGATACAGAAATCATCCAGCACAAGATCCCCTTGAAGGAAAACCAAAAACCATTTAGGCAGAAACTGCGCAGAATTAACCCAAAACAACTGCCTCTAGTAGAAAATGAAATCAAAAAGATGTACGAAGCAGGAATCATAGTGCCTGTGAGGTTTTCCGATTGGGTCTCCAACCTTGTAGCTTTGAGGAAAAATACAGGTGAGATCAAACTGTGCATTGATTTTAGAAACCTTAACAGAGCTTCACTTAAGGAAAATTACCCCTTACCCAAGATGGGACACATCCTGCAAAGGGTAGTTGGCTCAAAAAGGATTTCCCTGTTAAATGCTTTTCAGGGTATAACCAAGTTTTCGTACTCCCAGAAGACCAGCTTAAAACAGCTTTCACCACTCCTTGTGGCACTTTTATGTACGTAAAAATGCCTTTTGGACTAATGAATGCTGGTGCAACCTTCCAACGAGCTATGGACATAGCCCTTTCCGAGGAAATAGGTCACTTCATCATAATCTACCTTAACGACATAACAGTTTATTCCAAAAGCGATGAAGAGCATCTTAAACATATGAGAAGAGTATTTGAGAAATGTAGAAGGTTCGGTCTATAATTAAATCCCAAGAAAACTGTATTCGGGCTTCAAGAAGGTAAGCTTCTTGGCCATATTATATGAAATAAGGGGATTAAAATAGACCCGAAAAGAGTTGAGGGATTACTGTAGATTACCCACCCGAGAAACATAAAAGAATTGCAGTACTTTATTTGGAAATCAACTTCTTAAGGAGGTTTATTCCCAACTTAGCAGAGCTCCTCAGTGATATGACAAACATGCCGAAAAAGGGAGTTGGAGTCAAATGGACTGTAGAAGCCAAAAAATCTTTTGAATTAGTTAAGCATTCACTTACCCAGGAACCAGTCTTAATCAGCCCTGAATTTTCAAAGGATTTCCTTATATTTTCCTTTGCCTCTGAGCATACAGTGGTTGCAGTTCGGCTGCAGAAAAACCCAAAAGGCCAAGAGCAGCCCATTGCTTTCTTTATCAAAGCATTGAGGGATGCACCCTTGAAATATAACATAATGGAAAAACAAGCCTATGCCTTGGTAAAGGCCTTGAAAGAATTTAGGGTGTATATTCTGCATTCCACATCATTACCTACATGCCTAACATAGTGGTAAAAGATATTTTGTCCCAAGATCCAAATGGAAAGAGGGGAAAATGGATTGCTGTAATATTAGAGTATGACCTGGAAATTAAAACCACAAAACTTATCAAAGGTCAGGGCTTAGCTCAACTAATGGCTAAATCTAACTTGCAAGCCCTTGACATAAACATGGTAGATGCCTTGGATGAACATGAAGGATTTCCTGATCCTACTGTTGAAGAACAATTTCGAAACTCTCCTTGGTATTTTGACATCCTGTACGTGCTTACAAAACTTAATGTCCCTCCTGACTTATCAAAGACTAAGGCTAGGTTCCTAAAGTTAAAGGCTTGAAAATATTACATTTTAAATGAATGTTTGTACTGGAAAAATGCAATTGGTCTGCTGCTTAAATGCCTACCTGAAGTTGAAGCAGAGAAGGTTAAACATGAGTTCCATGCAGGAGAGTGTGGAGGCCACCTAAACTGGAAAGCCACTGCTAACAAAATACTCAGAGCTGGCTATTACTGGCCTACACTTTTCAATGACATCCACAAAATGATAATTGCCTACCATAAGTGCCAGATTTTTTAGGGCAAAAGAAAGCTCCTCCCTTTACCATTAAAACCTATAACTATTGAAGCTCCCTTTCAACAATGGAGCCTATATTTCATAGGTGAGATACATCCTGCTTCATCAGCCCAACACAAATGGATTCTCATAGCCACAAACTATTTTACAAAGTGGATAGAGGCCATCCCTTCTAGGAATGCCATAGATTCTATTATCATTAAGTTCCTTGAAGACCACATCCTCTCTAGATTTGGCTGCCCTAGAAAGATAATCACTAATAATGCTGCTGCTTTTGGATCCAAGAAGATTATTGATTTTTTTCACAGGTATCAGATTTCACTTGATCATTCTACTGCTTATTACCCACAAGGTAATGGGTTAGCTGAATCATAAAAAAAAAGCTTGGTGACCATCATCAAAAATCTGCTTGAAGAGAACAAAAAGTCATGGCATAACAATTTAGTGGATGCTTTGTGGGTAGGCAGACTAACAACAAAGAAATCCATTGGGATGTCTCCATATCAGCTTGTTTATGGAACAGAGGCAGTGTTTCCTACCAGCCTAGGGGTACCAGTGATTAAACTAGTACAAGAGATACAGTCAGAAGAGGACAGCATGGTAAGGAGGATAAATAAAACAATACATCTCCAACAGACAAGAGAAGAAGTTTACAATAGAGCTCTGAAAGTGCAAGAAAACATAAAGAAGTTATTTGATCAGAGAACAAAATCTTGTGACTTCAAAATTGGAGATAAGGTACTTAAGTGGGACTCTAGGAGAGAGGACAAAGGAAAGCATGGAAAATTTGACAGTTTGTGGCAAGGTCCTTACATCATCCAATCCACTATTGGTCCAAATGCCTTTTTTCTGCAAGAGTTAGATGGTACAGATTTTTTTGGGGGCCCTGTCAATGGCAGGATGCTCAAGAATTACTACTGTTGATTTCTAGTTTAAAGTTTTCATTTCCATTGTAAATACCATTGCAGTGTTTTGTTTTAAAGAAAAAGAGAAAAAAATGTTTCAAAAAAGAATAGAAAGAGAGGTTTAGACATGCTTAAAACTTGAACCTCTGAAATGCAAAGATTGGATCTAACATGATAAAAAACTGAGCCAAAGAAAGAAAGAAGAATCAGCTCTAACAAGCCCAAAACCAGAGTTGAAATGAAGAATAAAGTGACTCTAACAAGCTCAAAACTTAAGTCACAAAGGAAAGAAGGATGCTTCAAAGTTTCACAACTCAGAGCCTTCACAATTTTGGTTCTAATTTTCTGTAAAGTTCAGTTCATGTGCAGCTGTCTTTAAGCCATGAACCCGCAACGAACTAGATAGTCTAATCCTGGTTTGATTGTTTTTAAATTTCTGTTGTAGAATGTAGAGAAAGAAATATGCTAGACAGTTTAATCCTAGTAGATGTTAGTGTAGGTAGAGAAGCTATGAGGCCAACTGCTTGATTTGGTCTCATGGAGGAATAAGGGTATAATTAGACTAGTTTGTTTCTTGCTTTCAAATAAAAAATGATGAAGGAGGTCGGCAAATTCAAATGCACCTCAAAGAAAAAATGTTAGGACTGTAGGATGGGTAGGTAGATTGTTTGGGAAATGTTTTCTGTTGACTTAATATCCATCATGTTTGTAGCAGCTGAATCAAAGAAGAAAGGATGGTTCAAAGATCAGGCATCTAGCCTACTTCTCAAAGAATACTTCTGAAGTTCTTGACATCTTCAAGAAGATGCCATCCCCATGTGGAGCCATTGTTAGCCACCTATAAATTTTTGTCAAGCAAACAAGTGGCTAAATATTTTTCTGAGCCTTCAAGAGATACCTTTCCTTTGAAAATCTCTCATTCTTGAAGCCTCTATGTGTCTTTTTCCTTTGAAAATATCTTCACTGTTGTTTCCATCAAGAAAGCCTCACTATTTGTGAAAAAATTATGCTCAAGAAAGCCTACATCTGCCCCTTTTATCCCTGCAAATTTCCCATTTTAACCCCTTTTTTCCCTTCTCTAAAATACCCCAAAATCCCCTCCTTAGCCTTCTAGACCATCATATTCCCCTTTTGAAACCATGTGAACCCCTTCATTTGGTTAGAAAAATCCCTTTATTCCTCTATCAGAACCCCTTTTAAAGCCTAAAAAACTCTGTTTTCGGCCTTAAAAACCCACTTTTAACATATATCAGGCCTAAGCCCCTCAGCCCTTCTCCGCATATAACCGAGCACCAAGACCAAGCACTAAGCCACATAGCACTAATCTCAATCGGGAGTTGGTGGTGAATGCTTTTCCTTTGTTAAATGTAAAACTCTAAAGCAATTTCCTTTTGTTCTATTGGCCGTGGATGTAATATCCACTATTGATCTATATAGATCTAACGGCCAGTGCTAAATCTTGTAGCGCCCATCACCCCTCTTCATTACATCTCTGCTTCAATCCGCACCGTTGATCGAGTTAGATCCTACGGTCGGCGCTTGATCGCAAATCACAATGGAAAATCCCCTTACTCGTTACACCGCCGATGTGATCCAATCCTGGTTGTTGAATCCACAAGAACCAACAGTCAAGATTTAATCACACCTCGCCTTTGTGCCCTCCATCGTTCCCCTCCAATAAAATCTCCACTGTTGATCTTCCACTGATTCAACAGTCCACATGTAATCGCAAGTTCAAAGCCATCAGAGTTTCGGCCCCCGCATTCTCCGATTGTGATTTAATCTCAGCCGTCCATCCTGATTGATCCAACATCTCCCCTTTCTCCCTGCTCACACACTGACCCTTTTGCCTCCGCCTCATCTTTAAATCCCCACAGTTGATCTCCTGAGATCCAACGGTTCCTATCCTTCCCGCCCATTCACCTGCTCCTCTGCTTTCGCTTTCCCTCTTTAGATCTGAGCCATTCATTTCATAGATCAGACGGCCCACATTAAAACAGCCACTGATTTGGCCCCCTAGTTTCGACTGCGCACCTTCCATATCGTGCACTATCCTGCATCGTCGGATCTCTTTGCCTTCCATCCAACGGTCACCATTTCGTTTCACATTTTTTCTGCGCCCAAAGGTTAACACTCCAAAAAAATGCAAAATGGGCGGTTTTGAAGAGGACACGAGTCAGGCGGTGGGGCATATCGCATTTTTTTGGGAAATTTCCAAAACTACTCTATTGTAGCGCGAAAACAGTTGTTTTCTCCTAAAAACCACTTCCCCTTTTCTGCCTTTGACATCGCTTACCAAATATCTCGACCGTTGATCTGTTTTGATCTATGGCCCTCATCGCATCACGTTCTCAGTCATGTTTCTTTCGTTGGGCTTCCACAGAGTTTCATCGCATTATCCCAGCCGTTGATCTCCTCCTGTGATCTAACGGTCCACACTCAATCACCCTCTGCCCATGCTGATCCCACCATTCAAACACCCGATTTCATTCATTTTCATCCATTTACTTTGTAATTTTCCCAAAGGTAAAACTTTAGTGTGTTACACTAAATTTGTATTTATCTGCCTTACCTTCCAAAGGCAACCCCTCCAGAAAACCACGACCGTCGATCACCATAATAAAATCTAATCGGACGGCTCAGAAGCATTTCTCCACTAGACCTTCAACAGATCTTTCCCCCACCATTATACAGCAATTTTCACCATTTTCTCCACTACAGCCACTGTTTTCACTGATGTGCTGCCATCTCCACAAGCCTCCACAACATCCACTTCCACTTCCATGGATTTTCTTAACAAGTTTTTGTGTTTGGTAGGGTTACAGACAGTGAAAACCGTTATTGCTCACAGTCACTGTCACAGTGACACAGAGCACAGATAAAGCTTATTCCGAGCCAGAGATAGTAGAAAAACTCTTGAGAGAGGTTTTAAACATGTATTTTGTAAGAGATCAGTGTTTAACTCTGTTAAAAACCCCCAACACCATTAAAACTACATTTCCATAGACAGAGACAGTCAAAGAAGTGGAAAAGAGTATCAGTGAAGGAATAAGAGGTTTAATGCCCATTATTGAAGATTTTGAGCTTTAATTCAGTGTTTAAAGGGTGAATGTACAAGATTGAAAACCTTATGATTGACACAGAAGGCCTAATGAGGCCTAAAAGCACAAAAACAATCCTTGTCAGTGTTTCACATCAGCAGAAGTTTCTTTCCTATGAAAGGACAAGTTCCCTTAATATTTTATTCTCCATCAACATTCCTAAGAAGATCACCACCCTGACAGAAAGTCCTAATGTTGCCGGAGCACTTATTGCACAGCATGGCAAGCCTTAGAGTCATTTATCTGCCTTAATTGTCCCAGAGTACTACAAAGTACTACAGCCGAAAGGTACATCAAAGAACATACCTAGAGTTAATATCAACCTGTCGAAGACCACTCTTTCATTCAAAGAGTACTGAAGATCAATGCATATATATTAAGACAGAATGGGCCTCGAGCCCTCTTCTTCTACTTTTGTTTTAATGTTTCATTTAAATTTCTATCTACCTCCTCTGCCTCTCTTTCAGCTATAAAACTCATGAAAAAACACATTGTAAAGGTTGTTGTTTAGATAACCGTGGATTGTAAGTTGTTTCTTTGAGATAGAGTTCTGTGTATCAATTGTAAAATAGGCTGAGGAGATGATTTCAGACTGAATATCAAGCTGTCAGACAATGTTTTATATGACTGGTGTTGCTCTTCAATATGACAAGCAATTTCTCTAGATCCTGATTTAAAGCAGCGGTGATGTGTTCTATCTTTGTCTCTGTTTTCCTTATGTAATGAATTGCATTTCATTTCTCTGGTAAGAATCAGAATTATGGCTTAGGATATACCCTTGCATGGTACCCTAATTCTTCCTGCTCTTCTTATCCTTAATGTTTTCTACTAATTGTGCAATCTAAGAACTAGTTCAAGGTAATTTAGCCAGTATGGTAGTTGGTTATGCCCTGCTTACTGATGCATGAATTTAGGATCTGTTATTAGATGTTCTTGTCTGGTTTTGATTGAAAGAATTGGGATATTGGGAGATTTAGAGCTGATTCTATCTCACTAGGGTCATTTTTTAATTGTTAAACCTTTCTAAGTTCCCTTAAGTTGAATTTCAAAGCATTGAAAGTTCAAAATATTTCTCTGATCTCAGGCTTCACCTTTGTGTTTAAATCTTTAATGTTTTCCCTTTTCTGAAGAATTAGCCTACTTAGGAGTTTGATCATAGGTGTTTAAGGCGTGCCCTGTCCCTAGATTTGCTTCCTAAGCGGTCACCTTGGAGGTTTCCTTGTCATTCACCTTCATTCCTATTCATTTCATCCCACACTATCATCTTTATAAGATCCTCTATTTTAGATGACTAGCCCAATTGAAAGCCTTGGATATTGAATAGCAAGTAAACCCTTTTATGACTCCATTTCCCAATGGTCTTGAGTGTTCTCTGAATTATCTCCCCTTTTCCAAAATCCTCTTTGCTCACCACTTTGTCTTACATTGAACCCTTTCTTTCATGTTTCCCAACAACCAAACAAAAAAACAAAACAAAACAACCACCCTTGTGCCTTATAACTAGCCTAAGACCTTAAAATTGAACTTCAAAGATACAGATTTCTTTGCCTTTAAAGAGAGATCCCTCTTTGGACCCAAGAGTGCTAGATCTTGAGTTCCAAAGTGGTTCTGATGTTGTCTTGTCTTTTGGTAGAGCCAAACCTGCCAAAACACAGGAACCCCAACAGAGTAATTTAGGACTGACTCAGGGATGGCCGACATGATTAAGGGCTATGAATTTCAAGGTAATTTTAACTGAGGTTGGGCTTACCTTGAACGTATCAACAAAAAATTGTGTTACTTGGAAAAATTTGACTAAAAAATTAGATCAAAAATTAGTTTTAAGACTTTTAATGACCTATGATGAATTAAAATGAAAATGGATTTTGCAACCCAGACATAAAGGTGATGGAGTGTTATGTTCAAGAGAAACATATTTCCCTTTTACAATACAAGAATAATTATTTCTTTCCAAATTCCCTCCATCGTTACTAGCAAGTACCTATTTATTTTTATGCAAGCTTGAGGAGGATAACATATGATTGTCCTGTAAGCTCATCCTTCGGATGAGTCCTTTAAAGTATTGTTAAAGAACCCTAGGAAGAAGTGGTTCAGTCTCATCATGAATGATGAGTCCTTCACTGTTTACATTTTAGGAGTCCATTGAAGGGGTAACTCAATGTTGTTTTCATATTTAAAGAGTTTTAAAATACAAAAAAAAATCTCATGTCGTTCTTTCAGCGTAAATGCTTAACACGGCTGGAGAAAGTAAAGCTCAAAATTTTTCATATTTAGAGGGAGTTAGGAGAAAAACATAAGCAAACCCTGAAATTTCAATTTTCATAAATTTAGTCTCTCAAGCCTGGAAAAGGGTAAATAATGGAGGAGAGAACTCTTTTGACCATGATTGGTCAGATTATACATTTTTCTTAACTAGTCTACATGGTCCATAAAAGGGGTAAACTTATATCAGGTAGACATTTTTTCATTTACTTTTATGATTTTGAAGGAAACAAGTTTACTCGAAAATAGTTTCATGTTTTGGGAGTATCAAAAGAGATTTAAAGAGAACTCCTCCTAGAGGAATAAGTGGCATAAAAGGTAGAAATTAGCTTAATTCCAGATGGAACTGCTCAAAACATGTAAAGGTGAAGAGGCTAGCGAATAATATGATTCATCACAATGGTTCCTTAGGAAAGGGTTAAACACCATGTGAAATAAAATGATTATCCAAGCAGATGGTGACGATGGAATGAAAAAACAAAGGCTCATCTGGAAAATATATGATGGTAATAAAAAAAAAGGCGTGGATGGGGGTTCTTTTTTCATAAGTTTTAATGAATCTAAAAACATGATAAAATTGGACTCATATCACTGACGTTCAATTTAATTAACAAGCAGGAAAAGATAGAAATAAATCAAAATTTTAATATACATGTTACGAGCCTAAAAAAATAGAAATAGATAACAAAATCAATAGAATATTGAAATAGATAAAAACTGTGCTTGAGAGTGGTTTCATTTTTACACAAGCTTGAAACAAAGGAAAAATATGCTTGAGATAATTTTTCATACCCCTAGCATAATGACTTAATTCTAGGAACATGCCTCCCAAGCTTCACTTCATCCATCTAAGTAGACTACTCGCTACTAATAGGTGTATGGAATGAAGGTTCATTTATGAGATCAGATGAAAAACTTAACTCAATTAGAGGGTGAATTGTTTCATTTTTACTTGATATTGACATAAGAAAATGAACTATGGTCATGGTGAAATAGTTCATTTTTTAATTAGGTTGACATAGTAAAATAACCATCCTGATAGGGACCTTGATCATGGCTTCCAAATGGAAGGAACACATCCCAAGGGACACATCGATCATGGTTTCCAAGAGGTCTTCGTCGAAAGGAAAATTAGTTCTCTGTAAGGAATACATGTCAAGGGAATCAATAGGGATAGGAAGATCAAGCTCCAATGCCCCCATTAAAGGGTTCACCATGTCACCTACCAGATCTAAGTCAAAATAAGATCAGAATATAGCTAGAGGCTCATTTCTATCATTAAATGAAGGCATGGGACTAGTTTCCATAGAATTAACCTGTGGTGGGTCAGATACCACTTCCATATAAGGAACATTTAGGGATTTTAGATGGTTTGTATTCAAATAAAGACAAATGAATGAGAGATTTTCAATATACACAATGTTTCTATTGTGAGAGAAATACATTGCTCGAAAGAATCTGAACACAAAACTTTCATGGCATAGACATAGGCTCTCCCAAGGAGTAAGTTAAAATATAAGGGGCCTTGGACTACCATAACATCAATACATATAGTTTTACCTTCCAAGGTAATGGGAAGCTTAAGAATGATTCTTAAAGGTTCATTGATGGTTTTTTTTTAATTCCAAAATATTTTTTGTAACAGACACAAGATGAGGGGAAACCAAAGCTTGTCAAGCGGTTGAGGATAAAATGCTAACAGAAGGACCTTCACCTACATTTGTGTAGTGCACATTCTTACTATAAGCATTCACAATTATTTGGAAAGGGGTGGAAGAAATTAGATGAGGCTTTGTGAGTCTATCCAAATCAAAGCAAATAATCTCAGTACTTGGAGGGGTTTCTATATAAAACGGGTGAAATTCCCCCTTGTGTGATAGAATCTAAAGTAATGAAAGGAGCTTGAGTGATATTTACTTCACTCTCTAAGGGGAGAGTGGGATCGAATGAATATGGAACCAAGTCAACCACTTGATCAACCAATAGTTCATCAACCTGAGCGATATTGGTTTCACTCTCCAATGGAAGAGTTGGTTTGATTTTACTTAGAATTAGATCAATAACGTTGTCAACTAACAATAGGGTGGGAGAAATATTATGGTAACCAATTGGAAGTTGTTGTTGAGAAACAGTAAGGTTTTCCAAAAATTTTGAGGCTTCATCTATGTGAGGGCACAGGTGAGCTTGATGACTCCCCTCACATAACCTACAAGGAAACCAAACATTACCCTTTTTCCCTGAAACCTTTAAATCACTAGTTAATGAATCAACAATAAATTGATGAGAATATTTGGACCATAATTCCAAGACCTTAGGAATACCAGGACAATTGATAAGGAAGTTATCATCATTGCAAATATTGTGAGGGTATTTGGGCTTGTGATGTGTGTTGTAAGTTCCCTAAACATTACCAATAGTTACAACCATAGTTGGTTGGTTCACTTCTTTCCTATCTTGCTTCTTATTATTCTTCCATTTCTTATTCTTCTTAGCCATATCGTTACTAGCATCAAGGCGTTTACCAAGCGAATACGAAGAAAGGGAGGAGGACATGTTGGGTGAAGATGGTAAAGGGTTAGCATGAGGTTAGTGATGTTGAGATGGAGAAATCAAATGAGGTGAAGAATCCAGTTGAGGTAGAATAATTTGAGTATTTCAGGCCAACGAGGTTGAAAAAAGCCATACTGGTAAATCTATCATGAATCTAGGAAGAGACAATGTACCCATATAAGGGGGAACAACATTTTGAAAGCAATTAAAACAACCAGGATCCCCGTTAGGAGGGGTTCCTTATTTGGTAAATTCCGTAACTCTTTCCATTAGATTCAACTTTAGTGAATTTTAGTTAAAAATTTAACAATATTAACAATCCAAATACACAATCCACACCTAAGGTCTGCAAAAAATAAAAATTTGAATAACACACACTAATAAATATGAGTCAAACCATACAAACAACCTTTTTCATAGTGAAATCACTAGTTGAAACTCAACGTCATAGAGATCAATGTGAAAAGTGGCTAGAGATACATTATTTGGAATCAATTATGTTGGCACCCTACTTCCACGATCTGGTGCAAGTAACTTCAGTTATGCAATATCAAGTGAATAATACCCTATAAAAAGTTCCAAGTGAGTCCAATCAACGTTTTCTCGAGGTACAACATGGACTTCCCCCCTGTCGTCACCTTGGGTAAAAGCCCTAAGCTAATGGTCTTTAAGGTTACCACATAAAACAATTTCACCTGGGGGACAGTCAGAGATCAAACATACACACAAGAGAAGAGTAACAAATCTCAATCCCCTTTAACATTCCCCAACATGGTTAATCTAAGATTTATTGTTCAAGTAAATTCCAAGCACCTTTCGACACCATTTTTAATGCATGCAAATCGTGCTACTATAGAAAATGAAGTGAGTTTTATCACTTTAATAGGTACGATATGGTCTCATTCTTAACTCTCATACAAGAGGAGCTTCCTAGAGTCAAACTATAATAGAGGGATTTACTCCCTACCCCAAGAATATATTGTTTGTTTGCCGCTTTAGAATATATTGTTTGTTTTCCACTTTAAAAATTTAATTGACTTTCCTATTCCAAAGCCCTACAATATTATCTAATGTAGGTGTAATGAGCCCTAGAAATATAAAAAGTATAATTTATTTTATTAGCGTTGTTTTTCAAGATTTGTTTTACTCATCAGGTTAATGGATATGAAACTTTTGGTGTTATAACATGACTCAAAATTAAATGCAATCTAATATGATAATGTAATATTTCACTTCTATGAATCCTAACTAAACTAAGGAGATATGTTTCATTCACTTCCAACAATGAAAGAATTGATAAATAAGATAAAATATAACAAGTTACCTGGTGCAGTAATTTTCAGCGGGAAAATACTAATGCAAATCAATTGGAAGAATTTTATGTTTAAAACAAGAATAAAAACATGCAAATTCAAATAAAGACTATCTTTTAATGAGACATGCTAGCTTTTCAATCGATGAAATAAATATTTGCAAGAGGCATAAATAAATATATAATGAGATTCACTGAAAGAAAAGAGGCTAACATAAACAATTCCAGAATCGAAATACTCTTTTTTCATTAGAGAAATTTTCAAGTCTAAAATGTCTCTCCTAAGAAAAATGTAAAACAAAAATAAACTTATTAAGAACCAATATGATTCAATATGTCAATTTCAACCATGGGGGATGATTAACCATTTTTTCAGTAAAAAAGTAAAAAAATTAAAAAATAATAAAATAATAAAACTACTTTTTGAACTCGTATTTTCAACTTATTTCCCTAAATTTTGACTCAAAGTTTGAGTGGGATTATTCGTTGGATTCAAAATTTAACTCCTCATCCAAGGAGAACGTGTGTTGGATACATTCGATGGACCTTCCTACACAAAAAATGACAATTACATGAAAAAATGTTATTGCAATCACATTTTTCATGTATTTCTAATATTTTCTGTAGCAAGGTCCATTGAAAGTATGGAACATGGGCAGTCCTTGAATTAGAAATCAAATTATGCATCCAACGAGTCTTCCCACTCGAAATTTGAGTAAACATGTATAGAGATAAGTTGAAAATTTGAGTTGAAAAAGTAACTTTTTTCCCCTCTAAAATTTGATGATGTAATATAGTCTTATTTTAATATTTCGACTATTATTTTATAATTTCTTTAGGAGACCCATTTTAGAAATTGAAACCCTAAACTATAAAGATAAGTGATTTTTTTCGAAAGACAATCAAACACACTAATCTAAATTTACCATTGACTTTTTGAGATAGAAACTATGCACAATTTAATGAAAAATCATGCAACTGTAATCTATGGGCAAGACTATGCAAATGTATTTTATGGAAGAGAATTCTTCAGAACAAACACAAGATGATTCTAGATCAGCGAAAGAACAATATAAAAAGACTACTAATGCATAGCACTACCTTCTTTCACTAATCCAAAAAAAATTATGCAAGCCAAATGAAATTAAATATAATATAATATTTCATTAACAAAGAACTCAAACTGGAATTTCGTGAAAATTCCAAAGATCAAAGTACATGACACTCAGAGGTGATTATCACTCATACACAATTTAGCACCCCCCCCCCCCTCTCACGATTGAGTGGGACATTTTTTTTGTACAAGTTAAAGGAAAAAACATGCAAAATTTAATATCTGTATAATAAGATACCGTAAAAACTCTCATAAAATTAGGGTTGTTGAATAGTTTATTATTATTATCTCTTATATTGATATTACATGAAGAATATTGTAATTCTTAATTTTAACAATATATTTACAGGAATTAATTCTTAATTCTTTTACTTAGAATAATTTATATTCTTCTATCTAAATAAATTATATTTCCAAGTTGGTATATTTTATGAGTTTTAGAAATAATGAGTAATAGTTTTAAACAAGCTATCGATAAGTGATATTTTGTTCACAAGGCAAAAGCAGATATATCTTTAAAATAAAAGCATGAGATATTTACGGATGATTTATTGTGTGATTATAAATTTAGAAAAATATCATTAATGGAGTGATTTTAGGACTTAGGAAAAATCTAATTTATGGAGTGATTTATGTGTGATTTATGGAATGCTTTTAGTATTTAGAAAACTATTGCATTTTCTTAATTCTACTTATTGTAAACTTATGGGAGAATATGAGCAATAATAACACAATACATGTACAATTGAACAAAGAGAGAGGAAGGAGAGATTCCAATCATGCATTAAAGATAAGTAACTATGATCTTTGAATTTTTTTATGTTTTCATATGGTGCATGAAGAAATAAGGATCAAATTTATTTGCTTGAAAATTTTCATATGATAGAGAGTTGAAATTATTTTCTTCAAAACACCTCCATAGACTTCCATGCCTACAGTAATAATTTTTTTTCTTATTGAATTCTTAAATTATTTCATGTGCATTAAATTCTTAAAAGATTTTAGTAGCTAAATAGTTGTGTGAATTGCATGATTTATTGGAAAATACGGTCCAAATATGACTGTGATATATGTGTAAAAACTGAAAGGTTTTTTTGTAAATGTGATCATTCTCGCCAAAAACCTCTTTCATATTTGAAAAAATAGATTCCAACTTCTTGAAAACCATGTCCAAAGTTGATGACAAAAAAAGGAAACTATTTAATTTTTAAATTTGGAAAATTTAGCTACAAAGATTCATTCTAATATTCCAAACCATGACACTTATGAAAAATTGAGTGAGGTTTTTTTTTTAATGAACTCGTTCCCAACAAAAACCTCTTTTGTTTTTCAAAAAATTGTTTCCAGTTATTCAAAAACCACGCCCAAGGTTAATGACTAAAATAGGAAAAACATAGTGTTTCCATTTGATTTTTCAGCATGATAAGAATAGTTTTTATGTACGTATACAGATAAATAGTTTGTTAATGTTCTTGAAAATAAATAAATTAATTGCATGCACAAACAAACAACTATTAGGTTTGATATTTCTTAAAAGAAATAAGTTATTTGCATGCACAAAAAAGAACAATTATGTTGATATTTCTTGAAAAGAAATAAGTTATTCACACGCACAAAATTAGAACAATTATGTTAGTAATTTTTGTAAAGGAATTAATTTATTTCATTTTAAATATTACCAAGGATGTTCTCATGATACATATGCATTAAATTTTTAAAGATAAATATTAGACTCTTAAAGAGAGTATGTGCTTATGTGCTTAGGAATAATCTCTAGTATATTTGATCTACTGCAAATGAATATGTGAGTAACTTTTTTTGAGAAAGAGTTCACATTAAACATTTTAGTAAAAGAATATTGGTTGTGTTATTCTAGAAGGATTTGTTATTCATTCAATTCTTTAGGAAATATTACAAATTTGTCTTATGTGTGAAATTATAGGAAGATATTTTGTATTACATGCATAATAGCTAGTGAGCTAGAAAACTTTTGCAAAAAGAATAAATAGTGTATTAGATTCCTTGGAAAAAGAAAAATTATATATATATATATATGCAAAGAAGTATTTGGTGTGTTAGAACATTTCAAAAATAAGAGAAGAGAAATGAATGTACTTGTATGAATTATTGAATTAGATTCTTGGAAAGGAAAACTGGTAATCATATGCTTTATTCTGATAAGATTCCTATGGAAGATTCTTTAGAGAAACATATAAACTTGCATGCATGGAAAATATAGTTTTGGTATTAATTTTCCGGAGAAAAGGAAGGTGAAATCATATAATATTTATTGTGTTAGACCTTTCTTGGGAAACAATAATATGCATTTTCTTACCTAAAGGGATTATCTATGGTATTAGCTTTATTTTGGGAGAATATTAATATAGTTATTGGGCTAGATATTTTGAAAAAGGAAAATTTCTCTTTGTATGCATTAAAGAATAAATATTATGTGTTTGATCCCTTGGAAAAGAAATGTGTATTTTCCATGCAAGTTTTAGTTAGTTTCCTTTGGAGAGAATGTATGTTTCACATGAAAGAAGAACAAACTATCATGTTATTTTCTGTTGGGAGGACAAGTAGTTGCATGCACACAATTATAACTATTATGTTAACTTTGTTTGAAATAGAGCTTGAATTTTCATACATAATAACAATTTTGAATAGCTCTTCTATGGAAAATATGTTTTTGGAAAAGAACATGCATTCACATGCATAAGTATAAAATTTATTACGTTAATCCCTTTGGAAAAGAAAACATAATAGTAGGAACAAAGAAAATTTCTTATTTGGCTAGTTATCATGAAAACTTGTTATGTATTTGCATCCACAATAACAATATCTAGTATGTTGGATTTCCTTTGTAAAGAATATGAAAGTTCATGCAAGATTATGTTAGTGTTTTGTTTGAAAGATGACGCTTGATAATGATTTTCTTGTTACTAATGCATGTGCAATGATATTAGAGAAGATATTTCATTACATTATGTTGATGTTTTATGCATGCACACAAATAGATGTTGAAGTGTAATTAAGAAATATTGATTATTGGTTTATTAATATTTTATCTAATCATGGTATCAAGTGTGTTGACAATAGAAATGAAAAGAAAGAGTGGTGACTTGTGAAAATGATATTTCATTTTTAACATTGTGTTGGATAAAGATTTGTGTAGATTGAGGAATTCTAACTACAACATGATCCATTAATGGAAACTGTCAAACCACAAATACATAAATATTGAGGATTCATTGATAAATTATATCATGATGATTGTAATATATTATAGTTGGTTATGTTGCATTGAAGATAATTTTTCTATGTAATATTTTATGAAAATGGTAAATGGATGGACTCCCTTTTAATCATTGAGTGTGTGGTGAACAACCTCACAATAATTTAATAATAAAATTAAACGTTTGTAGGCTTTCACCCTACATCATTTCGAGGGTATAATGGTGTTATTTATTGTTGTGACTTCCTTACATTATGTGATGGTTATATTAACAAGAATGTGATTAACTAAATGAGTTAAAATAATCATGGAATTGATGCAATGTTACATTAAGTTTAAGTTAATATGCTACAACAATGGTAGTAAATGGTTGTCTAACTCAATATGTTTTTACTAAATATTTATATATGTAATTATGATGGTTATTATTATGGTCATGGAGGGAATATAGAAAGTAATTTAGAAAGTTACACATTGGTAAATGCAAAAAAAAAAAAATCCCAACTCCATGCATTTTCCTGCGAGGTTACTAGGGGATGTTACAAGTGGCATCAGAGCAAAAGGTTGCAACATTGGAACCTTTTTGGAATCGTTAATAAAAAACGAAGTAGAGGTATGATTTAACTAAACTTGTAGTAGACTAAAATTAACATGAGATGCATGATGCATGATTAATGACCGAATTAAAGAGTATAATGTCATAATGTTTCTTTATAATTTTTACTCGTTACATTTGAATATGGATGTGGATAAAAGTTAATAAAACCTCTATTGCACCTATGAACAATCTTGAGCACTCTCTAGTTATAGTACAGAATAATTACCAATCTTTGCATGCATAGTATTACAACAATGATTATTGTGCATAAGAAAAAAAAACATGACTCAAGTTATAATGCACTTCTTAAGAAGAATGAATGCATGTATGGTTTGTGTGAAACTAAAGAATTTAGAAGTTGGGTTTGACCCTGAAGAGGATAATGGAATGTTGTGAAAAAAAAAACATTGAAAGAACCTCTTTAGTTGTTGAAAATGAGAAATGAGTCAAGTGGAATACATATACTGAAATTAAATTTAATGAAAAACTCATAGTATCATAATGTTGGGTTGCATTTCTTGATGTAGACTTGTAGATCAAAATTTGCATTCCATGCGTTTGACAAAAGTGGTAAATGAGATCCAAAGTTTTGTTGTTTTAAAGAATTTCATCCCTGGGATTTTTGGATGTGATTCAACTTAACATTATGGGCTATTCTTAACTTCTTACCTTGCAACCCCCACTTTGATTCCAAAAAAAGTATGTTTCAGACTTAGATTCTATAATTTGGTTGATTTTTCTAATTTATCGTTTCCCTGTAGGGATTGTTGATTGTGTTGTTTTATTTTATTTTTTCCACTGATGATATTAATATGATTCATGATATTTTGTAAATTATATTTTTATTATCTCTCGCATATTTTAATTTTTTTATGGAAATTTATTTCATGCTTGCAAATTGTTTGTTAAAGTTCCTCAATGGTTGGAGACAACATGCTCGCAAACTATTTGATAACATTCCTCAGTGGTTGAGATTGCATGCTTGTAAAATGATTTCCAAAAATTCCCTAATGGATATAGCTTACATGGCTACAAGATACATGACAAAAAAACAAAAAAAAATCCTCTAATTCCTATAGTTTTCCATGTTACTAAAGTATTTGTAGGAATTATTCAGTGAAGATGGCTTGTAGTTTTACTTGTGTGTGGAGTATTGGTATTATTGTTAGATAATTAAGAATGAGGTTATGTAATAATATTATTTGGATAAGCATTGAAGACATGATTAATAATGTGAGATCGTGTTTGGAAAGGTCATTAAACATCAGGGATTAATTATAGAGTTAAATGTTTATAAGATTTATAATGAATTGTTAGGAGTGAAGCGGGGCCAAATGTTTTGAGTAAGAGTTTAATTAAAAAATGTTGTAGATTTTTTTATAATAAAATGGAATCTTGTCTTACCATCCAAAAATTTTATTACTAGACATAAACTATCTTAAAGGGTGATGGATTAAAGTAATGGTGTCAAGTAATTAAGGAAAAAAAATAAAAAATATCGTATTTTGTGTCTTATTGTTCAATGGAACTATTATTTGTCTATAATATTTTTTTGTAAGGTGGGACCTCATAGAAATTATAGTGCTATGGTATGCAAGATGTGTTCATTTTTTTTTCTAAGTTGCATGATTGTTATTATGTGGAAATTTAGAATGTATATAGCCTGTATGACATGTGATGATTTTCTGTCAATGTTATTTCACAAATTGTGGGACCCATTTTGAGGGTCAAGTATAGATGCATGGCATACATAAATGTCCACATTCTTTAATTATAATATGAAAATGGAAAATTATGTAAATTACAATGGATTTTTGGGCATCGACTATTCTTAAACATTGATTTATTACTGGATTGATTGGTTGTGGAAGCCATGATGAGACTGATGTGATGATGTAATATTTTATTTTATTATTGAGTTAATGAATACATTGTTTGGGATATTCAGGAAATAACTCTAGAGTTTTAGAAGACTTCTTGCCAGATTATGAAAAAATTTTGGTGGTTAAATCCAAGATGGACCTTCCCTAAAAGTCTCCTAAAACTCCATAGGGGAAAACAATAAAGAGGAAAATATTAACATAATGACAGAGAAAGATTATGTTAATCATTTGGTTGGAGAAAAATACAAAGTGGGGTGAAATAAATCACATCAAGATAGAAATTTATGCTTTAAGGAAAAATAATATAATATTTTTTGAAGAAACCAAAACAAAAATGACTGAGAAAAAGGTTGGAAAACCTTAAAGCAAGATCTTGCTAAAATTCCACGGAGAAGAAAGCACCAAGGAATCAATGAGGTTGTTGATTCTAGTGGCATGTTTATCTGAGCTCGGTGGGGAACTATTATAGATAGTTCACAGTTGGGTGGAATATGCTTACTTCTTGAATAATTCCAAACATTAACTAAGGTTAGATGAAATATTGTCTATATTTTAATATTAGTTTTGAAATCATCTAAAGATGTTGGATGCTATAGTAGACCGTAATTTTCATGTCTCTAAGTTATTTTATGTGTTATAGTTCTCAATGTATGATTTATTAATTTATCTAAGAGACAACTTTGATGAAATAAGTTGTGTTTGGAGGTTTGTATGAGAAAATGAATATGTCAAAAATGAATTATCTATATGAATGCATAGAGAAAATAAATTGTTAATGTATATACTTATGATTTAACTTTTGATGGAAATATTCAGACCAGAGGAAAATGATTAGAGATAAATTCCATGAGTTTGAATTTGATTGAAATTAACGTGGGAGAGAAAGATAGTAATTTGCAAAAAATGCCAATGGGAAAGAAAGACTGGTGTAACCTATAAATAAAACATAACATCCTCTTGATATAGTTTTCTTTCATAATTTTGATGATTAGAGGGCTAATGATCTCTGAGTACTTGTGGGAGTATTATGATTAAATAATTACTTGACATTGCAAAAATAATTCATAATGAAGATTATTTCATTTGATAAACATTATTGATTCTACTTATTAGACATAAAAATCCTTCATTCTAAAGGGAAATTATTCCATTTTTTTTAATTAGATTGTTATATTATGAGTAAAATTTAATGTTCCAACAATAGAAGAACACAAATAATGGTGTTATTTTTAAAGGGGGGAGTATGTCATATCCCTGGCATAAGCTACCGTAAAAACTCTCGTTAAATGAGGGTTGTTGAATCATTAATTATTATTAATTCTTATATTGATATTACATGAAGACTAGTCTTCTAATTCTTAATTATCACATTAAGAAGTGGTGAATTGTGAAAAGGATAGTTCATGTTTAACATTGTGAAAAATAAAAATTTGTTTATATTGAGGAATTATAACTACAAGATGATCCATTGATTGAAACTACTAGACCATAAAGACATAGAGATTGAGGATTCGTGGCTAAATGATATCATGATGATTTTAATAGCTTATGGATAGTTATGTTGCATTTAATATGCTTTTTCTATGTAATATTTTATGAAAATAGTCAAGGGATGGAATCCCTTATAACCATTGAGTGAGGGATGAAAACCCTCATAGGAAGCTAATAATAAAATTAAATGTATGTTGGTTTTCACCCTATGGGGTTTCTAGGGTATATGAGTGTATAATAGTGTTATTTCTTGTTGTTCCATCCTTACATGATGTGATGGTTATATTATCAAGAATGTGATTAACTAACCGATTTAAATTTTAGCCTCTTTCATAAAGGAAATTATAAATCCAAAAATACATAAATTAAATAATGTAAATTTAGGATTTAAATATATTTATTAAATTACAATATTTAATAAATATTAGAGATACTTAGAAATATTATTTTGTTAGTAAAAATAGGACTCTAGAATAGAGTCGTTTCCTAGGCTCTAAAATAGGAATAAAGTTAGTAGGATGGTTAGAAGATCATTTATTGTAAATGGACACTTGCTGGTTTTCCGAGTTATCCATAACTAGATTAAGTTAGAACATAGAGCTTATAAATAGGTTAGTTTCCTAATTTCATTGTGTAATGTGAGAGTGAGAGTTTACGTTTGTAAACTCCTACAATTTGTAATGTAATCGTTTTCCATGATCAATAAAGTTATGTGTCTGAGGACACTTCTGAATCTACATGTGGTATCAAAGCTAGGTTAATGCTGTGAGGAGGGGATTCCAACTCTACAAGTTCTTGGAAAACTGCATTGAATTGACCAGCGATGGACTGGTATGGAATTTGTCAAGTTTTTTGTCTATAGGAACAGAAATTTTATTTTTGATTTTAGATTTGTAAATGCTAAAATCATTTTTTTTGCAAAATAGTTTTCTGCAAAATCTGCCCATCTGTCGCAATGTGTTGAATCCAGATCTATACCAGTACATTCTCAGTCTTATTCAGTTGAAATTGCGCAAATTTTTGAATGTTTATAAACACTCAACGGCCCCACTTAGCAACTGTGATGATGTTTATAATCATGGACTTTTTGAAATGTTACATTTAGAAGTTTAGCTTAATATGCTACAACAATGGTAGTAAATGGTTGTGTAACTAACTATGTTTTTACTAAATATTTCTATATGTAATAATTATGGTTATTCTGATGGTCATGCAGGGAATATAGAAAGTAATTTAGAAGTTAGACATTGATAAATTCTAAAAAAGAAAAAATCCTAACTCCGTGCATTTTCCTGTGAGGTTACTCGGGGATGTTACACAAAAATTGTTAATAAATTGGACAAAACTCTGCATAGTGACCAAAATATTGAAGACTTTAAAATTCCCTAAATTTTCAATTTTTTCGAAATTTATGCAAGTACTCAGTTAGGCTTAGTGCACAAATGAATTTTTGCTAAATGAAAATTGTGCAACTTTTGCAATGTTACTAAAGAAAAAGTTTTCAAATCTATAAAAATTAAGAAAAATAAAAAATAAAGCCATAAGTCTAAAAATTTAAAGTTCTTAGGTTTTGAACAGATTCAAACAAGGCTACATAAAGCAATATTCAAAGGTCACAAAAGGACTTAATGAAGAAAAATTGTTCCCCAATATGGTTTCCAATTTGTTATGGTGGACAAATCGCTCTTTCGGAAAAGAGTGATCTCCATAGATTCAAAGACAAATCTAGAAACAAACAGACAAGAAATGATTACCTTTCCTTAATCTATAACTAAAATGAAATGTGCAAGAGCCTCTTATGTTACTACGAAATTCTTTTGGATGTCGGTTAGATGCTTTCAAAATACTTTCCTTGTTGCTTCAAGAAAAGATCTACATAAACATAAACATTTGAGGCATAAAAGCCTAACATAGATAAAGAGTGAAACACAAAATGAATGGACATTGTAGCATCACATATATCACAATATTAATCTAGTATTCAGTTATAAACTATGCAAAAGATAAAGTAGTTTTTCAAAGAGCATCATAACAAGTGAAAATAGGAAAGAAATAGTTACTTATATTAATATTGAATAAGAAGGAGCAATACAACCTTAGCCTTGATGATGTAATCCTCCTCCCAATGATCTCCAATCTTCCCTTTAGGTGAAAATATTCCAACCCTAATTTGATAGCATAAGTTTACATTCAGAAGTCTGTCTTTACCCTTTGGTCTATATTTAATTTATAGGCCAAGAGGACGAGGTTTCAGATCCTCTTTCCAAGGGATGAAGTCCATAAAGAGAGGGATTACAATTTCAAAAAGAGAGGGAGTTTTCTCCATCAACAGAGGGATGAGGCCCAAGTATGTAGGGGCTCAAGCAATTTAGATTGTAAATATTCCTTCAACAAATCTTATAGAAATCACTTTTATTTTACTTTCATTAAGTGATTTGAATAGTTTTAAGCGAAATATAGAGCGCAAAATTGTGCAAGCCACAATGGTAAAAACTACACATGAATAGGAAATGGATAGGAACACTTCACAAGTTCTTAAAAATAGGTTTTTGAGCAATGCAATCTAGGATTCTTGTTGTATTTGGGATTTTTTGCTTCCAACATTGTATAGGAATGCCTCGAACATTTCATCGGATAGCGAGATGTCTGGATTTATGGTCATTTGCCTAATGGTGACAAAATGACGTGTAACAATACCTATAAATTTTTTCATCATCTAACACCATAATTTATCATAAAATATGTAGGATTTTTTGGCATTCAGATCCCTACGATCTCGATCCAGCTACCCACATTAGATTGATTGATGAGGATTATGTTATAATGGGCCAAGGAAACAATGGAAAAAAAATAAAAACAAAAGGATAGAGAAAAAATACCAAAAATGACCCTTTTTTTCTTAGGGTCTTCACCCCCAAACCTAAAATAAGGGAGCTTTAGCGGTCCCTATTTGATCCCATATTTCTTCCATATCAGTGTATGGTACATGGAGCTAAGCATGCAAATAAAATTGAATATATCCAACATTCCCCCACTTGCTATTTGCATATGAGGGGTGATAATATTACATGATAAACAATCCAAGGTATATATGCCCATTATTTATCCATCAAAATAGTTTTTCAATACTTGGAAGACTTGTTAATTAATATGCAACATTCTTCAAACTGTTTATCTTCCCCAACAACACCTTATTATGAGTCAACCATGTATTTCAAAAAATAATAATGAACATCAATTTGTTTTTTAGTTTCAAGTAATATTTCATTCTAACTTGTACAATCTATCCTTACAACCTATTTTACAAATACAATACCTAAAGAAAATATTTACAATGATATAAATTCCATTCTTGCAAAAGTCTCTTCCATGTATTTAGCTTCTATTTGTTGGTATCCAGATGTGAAAAATATTCAAACCCTTTTTCCACATAAATTATCAACCTGAAGGTGTTAGTTATTTCAAGACTAACACACATAGTATATGCAAGAGCAGCCACACAACCTGCTATCGGATCACAGGCTTAAATCAATGAACATACAGACTACTGTAACAAAAATTAAAATGGATTGCAGAATTAAGAAGAAATTCACAGCAATTGAAGGATTATACTAGAACAATAGTAACAAAACCAACTGAATATAAAAATCAACCAAAAGAAAGATAATGCAACACTTGATTAGAAGAGTAGGCCCAACTCTCTGATCAGGGCTGCAACAAACTCACAACTTACAGGTAAAAAGGTAGATTGTTGTGCATTCAATTAATTGTGAAATAATTTTGTTACAAAATTTGTATATTCTTTGCTTAATATTGATTCACAGCCTGCAGGCCCTCTTTATACAACTATTCAGGAAATCATAGATTTCCTCTAACAACTACATATTTACAATTATACAATTCATTACAACACCAACCTAGTTGCCAAAAGGAAACCATGAAAAAGCCTGAAATATCACTGGGGTGAAACGGAGTCTATTGCGTTGTAGCAGCAAGTGAAGATAGCACTGGAAATTAGGATATGCTCCATGAATCACAATTGTAATCTTCCTTCTTTTTCCAAATCTATAAAAATATCGGAGTTAATTTTTGCAAAAGGTAAAACCTCCTTGACTATTACTTCGTTAATTAAATATCACATGTAAGATAAAATAAATGGGTTTACCTCATGTGTTTAAGAAGAATAATGATACAAAGAGATAGAAAGGTGGGCGAAAATGGGAGAGAAAAGTATACAAATCCGATACCCAACACTATTATTGAGAGAGAAAATACAAACTATCTCTTACTTATCCAACATATTTCTTCTTAAAATAGGATAAATATATAACCTAATCTAAGTGGATAATGGTGGCCAACCACCTATTCCACTTTGACCCCCAACATTTTTTCTCTCAGTTTCCTTAATTGTAGCGCAATTTACGATTTTATGTAGTTTTCAGGACCTAAGCTTCTGGAGCCTTTTTGAGGCCCTAAGGAAACACTTTTTTATAAAATGGGAAAATGTAAACCTTTTGACCACATTCAGAGTAAAAATATGTAGACCCCATATAGATTTTTTTAATATGGTATCATACATATCAAACAGAAATTGTATGCCAAAGTTACAACCCTGAGAAGTTGATGTAACAATTTACCCCAACGGGACTAAGAGACTTTTGGTGCTTCATATCCTAGGGTTAGGTTTCTGGATTTTAGGGTTTTCCATTGTTTCTCAATAATAAATAGGCCTTCAAGCCTCATTTTATCACAGTTTAGAAGGCATGTAGCTTCAACATCTCTTCTTAGAGATAAGCTACCATTGCCTAAGCTAGTTTATTTCCATTCTACATGTGAATAGTTTTTAGTACTTTGTTATTAATGAATTGAAGCTTTTGTTTTGTTTTATCTCTATGTTTTTTTTTAAATCTGTATTTCATTTCGTTCCTTCTTAAATTTAGATTATTGGTACTGGAGCGGTCTGCTCCTTCTCTTATTTTCTATACTTTTCCCCAACAAGGTGAGGCTAAAAGGATTTAGGTATTGAGTTGGTTGAACATTTGCAAGACTGAACTCGCCGACCCTGACATCCTTCCATGGTGGAGGAAAATAAAGACGATGGATCAAGAGATCCTTTCAAAATATTGCTCGAAGAATCCCTAGAGAGAAAAATGAGCGTGATGATGGATAATGTTTCCCAGATCTTTCAACCGTTACCCACATGCGATGCATCTTCATCTAGCAACCACCTTTGGCATGACACTCCCTTTAAGGTACAAGTTAACATTGAAATTCCCATATTTTAAGGCCATATATATTCAGATGCCACAGAAAAATGGTTAAATCTATTGGAAGGATATTTTCTAGGTCATGATTTTTCCAATAGGGAAAATATTACTTTTGCACTCCTCAAAGTCGCCTCCCATGTCGAGTGGTGGGAAACCTACTATGAGAAGAGGGAAAAGATGGAATGCTCACTATTTTCAGCCACACCCACTTTTAATTCTTTCTTATATGCCATCAAGGAACAATATTACCCTGTTGGGAGCTATGAATATAAATTCATTAATTGGACCACACTGCGACAGGGAAGGGACCAAGACGTGTCGGAGCTCACAAATATTTTTCATACCATTCGCATGAACTGTGGTATCAAGGATACTGATTGGAATCTGGTACTCAAGTATCACGACTTCTTACACAAGTACATATAGGACAAGATGGAGTTCATGGACATCTCCTCACTTGGTTACACCTATTGATACATTGTCAAGATCGAGGAAAAACTTAAACAAAAGAAGAAATACTTTGGATCTGTGAATTTGAAGTAAGTGAAAGATGCCTCAAAACTGCAGAAAAAAGGAAAAAGCCAAGGTGGGGTGACGTAGGACAACCCACCAAATCCACAAGAAAATAACCAAACCACAAAAACAAATAAGGACATAGTAAGATGGTGTGAGTTCCATAAGAGCCCCACTCATAAGACAAGTGAGTTTCAAGCCAAGCAGTCACTGGTGGCCAAGTTGAAGGATTCAAAGTCATATGCATGTTCTCACTCTAATTCAAAACCTGATAATGGGAATGGAAAAGGGATGAATATTATTGATGCGTAATCCAGTGCCACTATTTCCGTGACCAAGATCCAGAATATTTATCCCAAAGATCCACAGGAAGGGGATCATTCTTCCACTGACAGATGTGGGTGAAGAGTTATCCATCGTATTTCATTGTCGATAAAGGGAGCCGAAATAACCTCATTTTAGAAGAGGTTGTGAAGCGGTTTGGCCTACTGACCACACCACACATGAAACCATACACCATTGAGTGGCTACACCAAGGATGATATCTCTGTGTGAGCGAACCGTGATGGATATTTTGCAACATCAAGCCCTTCATGGATCAGGTATTGTGTGATGTTTCTCCTCTTGAAGTTTGTGACATATTGCTAGGCCAACCATACTTGTGGAAGCTGGAGAAATTTTAATATAATTATTTATTGCCTTGATTCTCTTGATCTAACAATTATATGCCACTGTTAAATACAGAATCCTTCTACTAAAATATTTGCGGAAATTTAATCGCCAATTGCAAACAAATGAAGAAATATCAATCACACATAACACTGATGTTTTTATCGGGAAAGAATAAAGCTAAAAACCCCACTATCATATATTATGTATATATCCTGGATCGTGAAACAATATCATACAAAACTCTAATCCAAGAGCTTTTAGTACAATATACAATCGTCTCACACTGTCATACAAAAATTGGAAAATACATGTGCCAATCCCTGTTTATCACAATCCCTGAATGAATTTGTTTCTTTCTTTCCTTGACTGCGCAATCCTCATTGGCATCTCCAATGTGTGTTTGGTTGCAAGAGTGCACCCACTAATGTCACAACCGATAGTCAAACTGTCCCTTTCACCTATCTCTCAACTGGGTCTCCACTGGATCTGACATGCATATAGTTAATAGTAGTAAATGTTCAGTTGCATGTGATATCACTCCATGTGAATTAATTTAATGTTTAATTCATTGATCTCTCACTAGTGTATCTTTAGTTACAACTAGTTACAACTAGCACAACTGAGTTTAACTCACTTAACTGAGTTAAACTACTTTACAACTCACATAACTACACATCCAACTCTGTTACAACTTGGAATCACTCAGTTACAACTAATTCCACTTGCATGTCTCACCATACAACCTTGGAAATCGAGATTCCTTCAGCTAACTAGTTTTCCACTTCAGTTAACCGAAATCAAGTGCTTCAAAAGAATAGATTATTATTTACTGTCTAATTATTATTAAGAGATAATAATAATCGACATGCATTCTATTTTTAGACATGCGATCTATAAATAGATTTTTCCCGTGCATCTAAAAATATAAACTCATCTATAAATAGAATTTTCTCAACCATCTATAAATAGACTCCCGCCATAAATAGAATTTTCTCACCATTCTAAAAATAGACATACACCTAAAAATAGACTGTGGGCCCCACCTAGTGTAGGTGCTTAATTTTCACTAGGATCGTCATCTTGTTGAATATCAACACTCCCTCTCAACAAAAAAGGGATTATCCTTCACCTCGATCCTGTCTCTATGGTATTCAAATTTTCTCCTAGTGAGCGCCTTCGTCAAAATATCTCCATCTTGATCTTCCATAGGAATTTATTGAAGCATCATGATCTTCCACTACACAAAATCTCTGATGATATGATATTGGATATCTATATGCTTAGATCTATCATGAAACACGGGATTAATCGAGAGTTTAATGAAACTCTAATTATCACAATGAATCACTGTAGGATCTAAATGAGAACCAAACAAACCAACCAGGATCTTTCTCATCCAGATAGCCTCAAATGCAGCTTGAATTGATGCCATGTATTTCACTTCCGCTGAACTAAGTGCCACAGATCTTTGTTTCCTGCTGTACCAAGAAACAGTTGTAGATCCAATACTGAAGACCCCTCCTGATGTGCTCTTTCTGTCTGTTGGGCTGCCCACCCAATATGCATCCGTGAAGCCATGCAACTTCACCTCATCCGTCTGTTTGTACCATAAGCCATACTCAGATGTGCCCCTCAGATATCTCAGGACATGCTTTCGCGCCTTCCAAAAGAGCTTGGTAGGCTTAACCATCGCTTGACTATGCTGGTTCACCACATAGCATATGTCCGGTCTTGTATTTACTAATTACATTAGCGAACCCCTAATTTTTGATAGACATTAGCATCCACTACCTCTCCAGATGTAGCATCCTCTCTGCTCCAATTTCCTGGAAAAGGAGTATCCATGGGTTTGCAGCCCTCCATGTGAAACTTACCCATTATCTCCCTTGCATACTTCCCTTAAGACACAAAAATTTCACCTTCTCGCTGCCATATTTCCAATCCAAGAAAATAATGAAGGAGGCCCATATCCTTCATGTCAAACTCCTTTTCAAGGTCCTCCTTGCATGAGTGTATCAGCTTCTCATCACAAGTAAGCATTAAATCATCAACATAAAGAACGATGATCAAAATCTTACCCTCCACCACAATTTGGTATAGGTTTGCATCCAATTCACTCTTGGTGAAGCCAATTTTGGTGAAATAGGTGTCGATCCAAGTGTACCAAGCATGAAGTTCTTGCTTCAGCCCATACAATGCTCTTTTGAGTCTGCACACATGTGGCTCACTACTGAAGATCTCAAATCCTTCAGGCTACTCAATGTGCACTTGTTCCTCAATGATCCCATTAAGGAACGTAGTCTTTACATCCATCTGATGAATGTGCCAACCCATCTGTGCTGAGAGAGAAAGGATGGTCCTTATGGAATAATATCGTGCAATAGGTGCAAAGGTTCCTTCATAATCAATCCCCTTGATCTGTGAGAAGCCCCAGGCCACAAATCTGGCCTTGTATTTATCAACACTCCCATCAGCAGCTTGCTTTACCTTGTAGATCCATCTTGAACCTACCTCTACTTTATCAACTGGCCTTAGAACAATTGCCCAAGCATTGTTTCTGACAATGGAGTCATACTCCTCCACCATTGCATCTACCCATGTGGGCTCTTGCACTACTTCCTGAAAGGAATATGGCTCAGTCACAATACGTTTTCTCATGAGAGCCATGTATCCATTGATTCAATCAGGAGACTGTCTTTTTCTGTGTTGTGAAGTAGGGACTCCTACATTCTGTGCCGCATCAAGCTTCCGCCTCTCAGCTTCTGTGGTACGCCTTCTGCCAGTTTTGATGTTTGGCTCTACATGAGTGGACTCCTCCACTCCATGAACCTCCTCCTGTGGCTAATCCACATCTATAGACTCATCTTTGGGAACCAAAAGCTCCTCCTCTGCATGTATGTCTAGCTTCCTCTCAAGCGATAACTTCATGGCTTTCTCCTCATTGAATTTTGTATCTCGTTGCACCACAGTCATTCGACTATTTGGAAAATACACACGATAATTATGGGGTGTTTCTGTGTACCCCTTAAAAATCCCAGCTTCAGCAGTCAGCTCTAGCTTCTTCCTGGCGTTCTTGGTCACATGCACATAAACAGATGAGCCAAAAATATTAAAGTGAGAAACATCTGGTTTCTTACCAGTAAAACCTTCTTCAGGTGTACTCATGCCAAGTACTCTATGAGGAAAATGGTTTTTCACATAAACCACAGTGTTTCATGCTTCCACCCACAAATGCATTAGTAGTCCCAGATCATGCAGCATCGCTCGTATAACACCCATGATCATTCTATTCTTCCTATCGATGACTCCATTTTGATGTGCGTTATGAGGCACTATGAGTTCTCTTCGAATTCCTTCTTTGCTATAGAATTCTTTGAATTCGTCGAAGATGTATTCTGCACCATTATTGCTATATAGATCCTTCACTTCATTCTCCGACTCTTTCTCAGCCAATGCCTTAAACTCACAGAACTTTGAGAATGTTTGATCCTTCTTCTGCATGAAGAAGATCCAACATTTACGAGAAAAGTCATAAAAAAAAAACATAATACCTATGTTTTTCTATTAAAGCAACCAAGAATGGTCCACACACGTCTGTGTGAACTCTCTCTAGGATCACTGAAGCACGATTCTCCTTTTCATCAAAGGTGGACTTTACATACTTCCCCATGGTGCAACCCTTACACTGATCTAACTAAGAAAGTGTTCCCATTGGAAGTCCATTAGATATTTGCTGCATGAATTTCAAGGCTCCATGATGAATATGGCCCAATCGCCTGTGCCATAATTTTCCCTCATCCCAGCTAACCACTTTTTCTGCCTTTCCCATCATTGCAGCGCAGCCTTCTACGTCCAACTTGTAGAGATTGTTGATGCAAATCCATATCCTCTTGGCTTGACCCATTGTTTTATGTCACAGGAAAGCTTTTCCATCATTGAAAACAACATCATAGCCTCTATCCTCCAACATCATTTTTGGCTACCGGATTTGTATAATTTTCTCTCCCATTTTCACCCACCTTTCTATCTCTTTGTGTCATTATTATTCTTAAACACATGAGGTAAACCCATTTCTCTTACTTTACATGGGATATTTGATTAATGAAGTAATAGTCCAGGAGGTTTTACCGTTTTGCAAATGTTAACTCTGATATTCTTACAGATTTGGGAAAAGCAGGAAGGTTACAGTTGTGAGTCATGGAGCAACTCCTAATTCCTAGCGCTGCTTTCACTTGCTTTTACAGTGCAACAGACTATGTTTCACCCCAGTGACATGTCAGGGTTTTTCGTGATTTCCTTTTGGAAATTAGGTTGCTGTTGTAATGAATTGTATAATTGTAGATATATAGTTGTTGTATTTCTTGAACAGTTGTATAAAGAGGGCCTGCGGGCTGTGAATCGGGGTTAACCCCATTACATATAGATTTCGTAACAATATATTCTACAATTAATTGAATGCACAACACCCTCCTGTTTCACCTATAACTTTTGATTTTGTTGTAGCCCTGATCATAGATTTGGGCCCACTCTTATGATTAGGTGCTACATTACCTTTCTTTCCACTATTTTCGTGTTTTAGTTTGGTTCTGTTACTGTTGTTCCATTGTAATATTTTAATTACTGTGAATGTATTTTTAATTATGCAATCCATTTTAATAGGTGTTACAATAGTCTTTGTGTTTATGGATTTAAGCATGTGATCTACAACAAGTCATGTGATTTCTCTTGCATATAATATTCCATTGGTCTTGAAATAACTAACACCCTCAGGTTGATAATTTATGTGGAAAAAAGGTTTTGAATATTGTTCACATCCGGACATGAACATTTTGGCGTCGTTACCTGGGAAGGCTAACAGGTGTAAGAACAGGATCTGCAATTGATCTAAGGGTTGATCTCTTGTCTTGGGGAGGGAATTTATTGCCCTCCTTCGACTCCTGACAGTAGTGCTATGTGTTTCCTTTTCCTGTCTTTTATTTTTTTCTTTAGAATTGATCCCTCATCTTGGGTAGGGAATATTGCTACCCTGTCCTAAGTCCTAGGGATAGTTTTCAGATTTCTTCTTTTTGATTATTTTCTAAAGGGCCAACTTCTCGTCTTGAGGAGGGTATTAGATTACCCTACTTCAGGTCCTGAGCTTTGATTTTATTCTTTTATTTTATTCTCTGTTTGAACCTACTCTCTTGTCTCGGGGAGGAAGCTATCTGTCCTGCTCCGGGTCTTGAGCGCTTTTACTAATTTGATGAACCCTCTTCACAAATTGTATGAACAAGGATCTGAATAAGAGGGGCAGAGGAATACCCCCAAAGAAAGGAAAGGATCTGGGAAGGAAGACATATATTCAGGATATCATTGAAAAATCTAAATCTGAGGCATCATCTCATGCTACTGTCAAGGTAAGGGTTCAAACGAAGTCCGAAGGGCAGTATGTGGAGCAGCAAGTGCCATCCACAGTATGAGAGGGAATTATTTTGATGGCGGAAGAAATAATAAATAGGGTACCGGTGGAGGAGACATCCTTGCTGTCAACAGAAGGGGAAGAAATAGCAAGTAGAGGGTCAAAAGAACTAGGCAATTTTAATTAGGGAAGAAGACCAAGGGAGTGTTGTAAAACCTCCTGCAGTCGAATTAAGCAATTCCAATTTGGAGAGAGAATTCCTAAAGGATTTCGCGTCACCAAAGAACCAATGGAGTTTGGTGAAACCTCCTACAGTTGAATCACTCCAAGTACCAGCTGCAGAACCAGTTGAAATCCAAATTGAGTATTGGAGGGTATTTATGGCACCTATAAGTTCTTCTATTGATTTTCCAATAAAAAATGTTGCAGGTGATGCACCGATGAGACCCATCCATTTAACAACTTTTCCTATTTTCCATGGGCTTTCTTTTGAAGGCCCTGATACGTTCCTCTTCGAATTTGACATTGTTTTTCGAGGATATGATTATATTTTCTATGCTTAGAAATTAAAAATATTTCCTCCTACCTTAAAAGGGATAGCCCTAAGATGGTTCATGGGCTTAGGAGGGAGCACAATTACCTCATGGGAAGAAATGAAAGAAGCCTTGTTGGAGAAATACCAAGATTACTATAAATCTCGTGACATTAAGGAGGAAATATTTAAGTTTGCATAGAAAGTGGACGAAAACATGGAACACTGTGTGGAATGATTCAAATACATATTGCAGATACCAGGCCATAGTGACCTGGATAAGGACATTCTGAAGATCATTCTTCTCCGGGCACTTAGGGAAGATTCCCTACAACTTTTGAACATAGTAGGAAAGGGGGAAATTTCAAAAGAAGACTTGGAAACTATCTGTGACTATTGTATTAAGTGTTCATGGGGGGGCTGCAAGGAGTGGACAAGGAATTCGGTCATCAAAGTCTTCCGGTGGAGGGGTTACAAAGGCAGAAATTGGAAATTTACTGGATAACCTAAGGAATGATATCCTGGGCACATTATCCACCTAGATGGACACCCTAGAAGCAAAACAGAAACAAATGGGGTTGGAAAATACTATGGCTATATTCTACCCACAATGCAGAAAGAAGCATCCTTTGAAGGAATTCCCATTAAACACAATGGAAGCCTGCAAAATCTGTGAACATACTCATACGACCAGCTCGTGTAATTCCTTGCCCAGACTGAAGGTAGTTTTTTCAAGGGGAAAGTGAAGAAAATTTGGTAGACCAGCTATACTTCATGGGGCAGAAAAAGCCATGGCAACCTCAACCACCAGCTATGAATCTAGGTATGTTTGAGGACCCATCTCAGTATTTTAGTAATTTTAATATAGGTCCCCAATCTGCACCATTTTCAGCTATGTGGTCTCAATATCAATATCCCCCATGGCAACAATGAGCTCCTCAGTCCAGTTCGAACCCTTTATGGAATCAAAACTGGCATGGACCCTCTCATACTGGTCAATTTCCTCAATCTATTGCTCAGCAACAACTTCAGTTTCCCTCCAATGTACCTCTAATAAACCCAGCCTTTAGACCCTAGCTTCATATCCAACCCAAACCGAATCCTAATAATAAATGGGTCCAACAAATAGATACTCTTAATCTTCCATCTTATAGAATTTCTACCATAGTACTTAATGAGATAAACCTACGATCCGACCGGGTAGTAAATGCTCCCACTTCACCTATTATTATAGAACAGATTGACAATGAAGATAAATAACCAGAATAGAGGAAATTTGGGGATAAATCAAACCAAAACATAATGAACCATACATCTCCCCAATCTATTCCTAATCAAGGTCATTCAACTTCTCCTCCATATCCTGAAAGACTGACCTTGAATAAACCAAACCATCAAGCAGAGTTGATTTCCTAGGGGAATTGCAAAATCTCTTTGTTAAAATACCCCTGCTACAGGCTATGAAGGTTGTACCTATATATATGAAAAAACTCTCAAATAATGTTGCTCTAAGAAAATAGGGAAGAAACCTAAGGATCCATTAACCATTCAAGTGATGGGTAGATTATTCGACATCATGTTAGGAAAGATCATGCCTATAAAATATGGAGACCCGGGAAACCCGATTCTAGCAATACAGATAAATGGGGTTGAAATCCCAAACGTACTGGTAGATTTGGGAACTGCAATCAACATTATCACCTCTGAAACAATGAACACATTAGGTCTTGGAGACATTAAACCAACCCCTAATATTTTGGAACTAGTAGACAAGTCTACAATTAAACCGGAAGGGAAATTGGAAGATGTGATTATTTCAGTAGATTCGTGGCATTATCCTGTGGACCTCGTATTACAGACCTAATCTTCATTTGGAGGTCACCCATTGATTTTGGGAATACATTGGCTCAAAATTGCAGACGCTTATATAGGTTTCCGATCTGAGAATTATGATCATATCAAATGGGTTAGTTACAAAGAATCTTACCCTTTACCCTCCTGTGGAACCTAACCCATCTGAAAAATTATTAACCAGCCAAAAACCTCTACCAATAGAAGAGCTTGAACCTGAAAATGAAGAAGTTAGACGAGTCCTCACTATTGGGCAGGCCCTTCAATTTAAAACAGAAACTGAGGATGATGACATTAACACTTTTATTAATGGTTCCAGTTCTGTTTCCAATTCAACTGGTCAAATTTTAGAATCTGCTATGATTTGTGAAACACAGGAAAACATTGAACCGAAAGATGAAATTGAAGACATTCCTGTAGCCTCATCCCATGATAGTATTCCAATTGAGATTGAACTAGGGAAAACACTTAATATCAACCCAAATCTGTCTGAATCCCAGACAAAATAGCTTTTGAAAGTCCTTCAATATCATCAGGAAGCTTTTGCCTGGGATTATACCAACATGAAGGGGATCTCTGCTAACTTATGTACTCATCATATTTATATTAATGAAGATTGTCACCCTGTAAGACAACCCCAACAGAGAATGAACCTTTCTCTCAAGAACATTGTCAAAGAAGAATTATAAAAATTATTGGATGTAGGATTCATTTACCCCATCTCAGATATCCAATGGGTATCTCTGCTACTGATTGTTCCCAAAAATAATGGTAAATGGCATATCTGTGTAGATTACAGGGAGCTAAATAAGGAAACTCAAAAAGACCATTTCCCTTTGCCATTCACTAACCAAGTACTATATACCTTGGCTGGGAAGAAGTTATTTTCCTTGCTAGACGGATTTAGTGGATATAACCAGATCAGGATAGCCCAGGAAGACCAGGATAAAACAACTTTTACATGCCCATGGGGAACCTTTGCATACAGGGTCCTCCCATTTGGCTTATGTAATGCTCCTGTCACCTTCTAGAGAGAAATTATGGGAATCTTTTCTAATTTGGTTGATGATAGCGTTGAAATCTATCTGGATGATTTTACTCCATACGAAAACTCATTTGAGGAAGGATTGGAAAATATGGAGAAATTACTCAAAAGATTTAAGCAGAACCATGTATCTCTTAGTACAGTCAAATGCCTTATGATGAGTGAAGAAGGAATATTTCTGGGAAATTTTCTCTTAGCTGCTGGAATTGGAGTTGATCCGGCTAAAGTAGATGTAGTATTACACTTCCCGGTACCCAAGGCACCCACACAGGTATGTAGATTTATTAGTTGTGTTGGTTATTACAGATGCTTTATAGAAAATTTTTCTAAAATAGCACATCCACTTTTTCAATTGCTAACAAAAGATGCAAAATTCTTGTGGATTGAAAACTGTGAGGCAGCTTTCATGAAAATTAAGGGGTTGGTTTTTAAGGCTCCAATCCTCCGAGAACCTAATTGGGAATTACCATTTCACATACATGCTGATGCTTCTTAGACAGTAGTAGGAGTTTTTTTAGGATAGCAGGTAGAAAAAACACCATATGCAATTTACTATGACAGCAAGAATTTAATTCCTGCTGAACTAAATTACACGGTGATTGAAAAATAATTCCTGGCTGTCATTTATGCTATCAATAAGTTCTGGCATTGCATCACCGGGTATCCTACTTTTGTACATACTGATCATTTAGCAATCATGTATGTACAAAATTATCAGAACATCTCTTGAAGTTGGTTTGGATCTATCAGATGCCCAGAAACACCGACTGGCCCAGCTCAATGAACTAGATGAAATTTGTTCAATGGTTGTCCAGAGAACTACTGTTATTCAGCAACAGAGAATGAAATGGCATGATAATTTTATTAAGAATAAGGTGTTTCGGAGGGGATATTGGGCACTACTCTATGACTCCCGCTTTAATGATTTTAAGGGAAATCTTTGCACTCGCTAGCTGGGACCTTATGAGGTGGACGTTGTATTTGATAACAGAACAGTCAGGCTAGTCACAATTGATGATACACGTGCTTCATTCATAGCTAATGGACATCGCCTGAGATTATACCACTGCTCAGCCTCTAAGGATGCTTTCATCAAACACCTCTCTAAGAAATCTAGTTTGAAGATTATCAGCGCAGAGAACTCTTCCTCTGCATCCTTGCTGTAAAAAAAAAAAAAAATTAATAAATAAATAAAAAGAATAACGAATTATATTGTTAATATTTATCTTGTTGTCTTTTTGCAGTAATTACTACTAAGGAGTAAAAATTAAATAAAATTTTTCCTAAGTATTAGTTGCTGCTACTCATGGTGTTGTTACTGGGTTGCTGCTACTCATGATGTTTTTACACGGTTGCTGCTACTCATGATGTTGTTACTTGGTTGCTGCTACTGTTGGTGATGTTACTATGTTGCTGCTACTCATGATGTTGTTACATGGTTGCTGCTACTCATGGTGTTGTTACACGGTTGCTCCTACTGATGATGTTGTTACTCCATATGCTGTTACACCGAATGGTGTTACTCGCATTGTTTTTACTCTGGATGCTGCTACTCGAACTGTTGTTACTCCAGATGTTGTTACACCGGCTGTTGTTACTCGCATTTTTGTTACTCCGAATGTCGCTACTCGCACTGTTGTTACTCCAGATGTTGTTACACTGGATGTTGTTACTCACACTGTTGTTACTCTGGATTATGCTACTCACACTGCTATTACTCCAGATGTTGTTACACCGGATGTTGTTACTCGCACTACTGTTACTCCGGATGATGCTACTCATACTGTTGTTACTCTAGATTTTGTTACACCGAATGTTGTTACTCGCACTGCTGTTACTCTAGATGCTGCTACTCGCACTGCTGCTACTCCAGATGTTGTTACTCTAGATGCTGCTACTTGTAATGTTGTTACTCCAACCACATCATTACTGCGTCGTCATCCTACTAACCATCACTTCATCTAGGTAGGCCATAGGTATGCCTCCATGTCACTTTTACTGATTTAATTAAATATCCCATGTGAAGACTTTAATGCTACGGACAACAAACTTTAAGCTTGGGGGGGTGTCATCATAATTTAATGACAATGTAATGATGATTCCGTAAGCCATTATTATAAATTCGTGTGTGGTACACCCTATGATCCTAATCAATACTCCATATAGTCATTAAAAGTGTGTTAGGATTCATAACACGTCCTTTCGAATTTATAAGAAATAATTTCTATTTTATTCAATAGTAGACAAACTAGGAAAATGTAATGTAGTCATTGATTTCCTATCTAGAATGGATTACAATAAAAAATGCACACCTATAGAAGATAGTTTTCCTGATGAGCATATTTTTTCAGTTTCTACTAAATCTCTATAAGGGGAAAAGATATTAAACGATCTTGCCGTGTGAAAGTGCCTCCTTACTACATCACACAGTGAAATTAAAAAAACATTATCTACTCGTTAATCGGGCCGACATTACTCTTTAGATGGTATATATCGTTCATATACACAATAGAAAATAAATGAATGAAAGTTGTGTATCCGAGGATGATATCATGGCATTGCTGCTTCAGGACATTCTTTAGAGGTATTTTTTGCACACAAAAGAACAGGCCATAAGGTGCTACAAATGGGATATTACTGGCCCTCTATCTTTCGCAATGCATGGAATTATGTCAAGAAGTGTGATAGTTTCCAACGTATTGGGTAGCCTGGTCGAGCTGATGAAATGCCTTTGCAGGCATAGGTAGTCCTCGAGCCTTTTGAGAAGTGGGCTATTGACTTCATTGGACCCTTTAACCCACCCTCCCAGCAAAAGGTCCACATCCTGGTCTGTACTGATTACGTGACTAAGTGGGTAGAAACTAAATTTGTTGCGAAAGCAACAGAGCATGCGGTCTCAGATTTTCTATTTGAAGAAATTTTTGCTCATTATGGTACTCCAAGAAAGATTGTTTCAAATGGAGAAGCAAAATTCACATCACACATGATACCAAATCTTATGTAGAAATATGGGGTTAATCATAGGGTGACGTCTCCATACCACCCTTAGGCGAATGGACAAGTGGAAAGCACAAACAAGACATTGGAAAATATCTTGACAAAAAGTGTCGCATACCATCGTCGGGATTGGGCTCAGAAGCTGCCTGAAGCTCTCCGGGCATACAGAACAACATGGTCGAATAAAATCGAGTTTTCACCATTCAAGTTCGTTTATGGGAAATCCCTGTTGTTTCCAATAGAATTTGAAATCAGTATGCTCTGAACTGCTCTTAAAGTTGGTTTGGATCTGTCAAATGCCCAGAAACACCGACTGGCCCAGCTCAATGAACTAGATGAAATTTGTTCAATGGTTGTCCAGAGAACTACTGTTATTCAGCAACAGAGAATGAAATGGCATGATAATTTTATTAAGAATAAGGTGTCTCAGACGGGATATTGGGCACTACTCTATGACTCCCGCTTTAATGATTTTAAGGGAAAGCTTTGCACTCGCTGGCTGGGACCTTATGAGGTGGACGTTGTATTTGATAACGGAATAGTCGTTAGGTCAATTGATGACATAAAGCTTCATTTATAGCTGAATGACATCCAAAAGATTAAGTAACAACGCTCAGCCTCTAAGGATGTCATCAAACACCTCTAAGAACTTAGTCGAATATTATCAAATAGAGAACTCTTTTCCTCTCGTATCCTTTCATGAAAAAAATTAATAACAACAAAAGAATAAAGAATTATATTGTTACTATTTATTCGTTGTCTTTTAAGAATTATTACGGTATGAGTAAAAATGAAGAAATTTTTTCCATATTGTAGTTGCTTTACCATGAACATATCTTTGCCACGTTACTCATGATGTTTTTTTGTAGTTATTACCATCATGATGTTGTTACCACATACAACAGCAAGAGCATACAGGCTGCCACCATGATGTTGTTACATGGTTGCCGCTACTCATGAAAAAGTGTTACGTTTTCATCATGATGTTGTTAGTCCATATGGCTGCTACACCCATCAGATTACCTACATTGTTGTTACTATGTTACTCAGATGCTACTACTCAAATCACAGCACTGTGAAGTATACACCTATTGTTGTTACTTGATTTTGTTACCTCCGGGATGTCGCCACCACACTCACCTGCATGTCACACTCACTTTCCGTATGTATCGTACCGCGAGTATTCTGATTATGCTACTCACAATTACCACACCCAGTATGTTGTTACAATCGGATATGTTACCGCATCACCACAACTGTGGGATGATGTGCTATCATATACCGTTGTTACTCTGAGGTTGTTAACTAATAAGTATTTTCCACCGTCACATTTCTAGATGCCTGCTGTACCGCACCCTACATTCTTATGTTGTTACTCTTAGATGTCGTTACTCGCATCAAGAACACTCCAAATGATTATCATTTCCAAGGCTGTCATCCTACTAACCGTCACTTCATCTAGGTAGCCATCGTCAACGTTAACATACACCATCACTAATTAAATATCCCATGTGAAGACTTTAACAAGTGATGGCCAACCCCAGTTTGGGTTGGCACTTAATGACAACGTAATGATGATTCCATAAGCCATTATTATAAATTCGTGTGTGGTACACCCTATGATCCCAATCAATCCTCCATATAGTCATTAAAATTGTATTGGGATTCGTAACACGTCCTTTCGAATTTATAAGAAATAATTTCTATTTTATTCAATAGTAGACAAACTAGGAAAAGGTAATGTAGTCACTGATTTCCTATCTAGAATGGATAACAATGAAAAATGCACACCTATAGAAGATAGTTTTCCTGATGAGCATCTTTTTTCAGTTTCTACTAAACCTCTATGTTATGTAGATATTGCTAACTATATTGCTACAGGGAAAGTGCCTCCTCATTTATCATACAGGGAACAAAAAAAAAATATTCATCACACTGCTCGATATTCTTAGATGGCAAGGTACCTTTTTCATACAATAGCAGATAAGAAGATTCGGTGTTGTGTATCTAAGGATGATATTTATGAAGTATTGAAGGTTTTCCATGATGGCCCTTGTGGAGGGAATTTTGCACACAAAAGAACAGGCCATAAGGTGCTACAAATGGGATATTACTGGCCCTCTATCTTTCGCAATGCATGGAATTATGTCAAGAAGTGTGATAGTTTCCAACGTATTGGGTAGCCTGGTCGAGCTGATGAAATGCCTTTGCAGGCACAGGTAGTCCTTGAGCCTTTTGAGAAGTGGGCTATTGACTTCTTTGGACCCTTAAACCCACCCTCCCAGCAAAAGGTCCACATCCTGGTGTGTACTGATTACGTGACTAAGTGGGTAGAAACTAAAGTTGTTGCGAAAGCAACAAAGCATGCGGTCTCAGATTTTCTATTTGAAGAAATTTTTGCTCACTATGGTACTCCAAGAAAGATTGTTTCAAATGGAGAAGAAAAATTCACATCACACATGATAGCAAATCTTATGTAGAAATATGGGGTTAATCATAGGGTGACGTCTCCATACCACCCTTAGGCGAATGGAAAAGTGGAAAGCACAAACAAGACATTGGAAAATATCTTGACAAAAAGTGTCGCATACCATCGTCGGGATTGGGCTCAGAAGCTGCCTGAAGCTCTCCGGGCATACAGAACAACATGGTCGAATAAAATCGAGTTTTCACCATTCAAGTTCGTTTATGGGAAATCCCTGTTGTTTCCAATAGAATTTGAAATCAGTATGCTCTGAACTGCTCTTAAAGTTGGTTTGGATCTGTCAAATGCCCAGAAACACCGACTGGCCCAGCTCAATGAACTAGATGAAATTTGTTCAATGGTTGTCCAGAGAACTACTGTTATTCAGCAACAGAGAATGAAATGGCATGATAATTTTATTAAGAATAAGGTGTTTCAGAGGGGATATTGGGCACCACTCTATGACTCCCGCTTTAATGATTTTAAGGGAAAGCTTTGCACTCGCTGGCTGGGACCTTATGAGGTGGATGTTGTATTTGATAACGGAACGGTTAGGCTAGTCACAATTGATGATACACGTGCTTCATTCATAGCTAATGGACATCGCCTGAGATTATACCACTGCTCAACCTCTAATGCTTTCATCAAACACCTCTCTAAGAAATTTAGTTTGAAGATTATCAGCGTAGAGAACTCTTCCTCTGCATCCTTGCCGTAAAAAAAAAATTAATAAATAAATAAAAAGAATAAAGTATTATATTGTTACTATTTATCTTGTTGTCTTTTTTTAGGAATTATTACTGAGTAAAAATTAAATAAATTTTTTCCTAAATATCAGTTGCTGCTACACATGGTGTTGTTACTCGGTTGCTGCTACTCATCATGCTGTTACACAGTTGCTGCTACTCATCATGCTGTTACTTGGTTACTGCTACTGATGGTGTTGTTACTATTTTGCTGCTACTCATGATGTTGTTACACAGTTGCTGCTACTCATGGTGCTATTACACGGTTGCTGCTACTCATGATGTTGTTACTCCATATGTTGTTACACCGAATGGTGTTACTCGCACTGTTGTTACTCTAGATGCTGCTACTCGAACTGTTGTTACTCCAGATGCTGTTACACCAGTTGTTGTTACTCGCATTGTTGTTACTCCGAATGTCGCTACTCGCACTGTTGTTACTCCAGATGCTGTTACACTGGATGTTGTTATTCGCACTACCGTTACTCTAGATGATGCTACTCACACTGCTATTACTCCAGATGTTGCTACACCGGATGTTGTTACTCACACTACTGTTACTCCGGATGATGCTACTCACACTTTTGTTACTCTAGATGTTGTTACACCGAATGTTGTTACTCGCACTGTTGTTACTCTGGATGCTGCTACTCGCACTGCTGCTACTCTAGATGTTGTTGCTCTGGATGCTACTACTCGTATTTATGTTACTCCAACCACATCATTACTGTGTCGTCATCCTACCAACCATCACTTCGTCCAGATAGGCCGCCGGGTATGCCTCCATGTGACTTTTACCAGTTTAATTAAATATCCCATGTGAATATTTTAATGCTGCGGACGACAAACTTTAAGTTTGGGGGGGTGTCGTCATAATTTAATGATGACGTAATGATGATTCCGTAAGCCATTATTATAAATTTGTGTGGTACACCCTACGATCCTAATCAATACTCCATATAGTCATTAAAAGTGTATTGGGATTCATAACACGTCCTTTCAAATCCATATGAAATAATTTCTATTTTATTCATCGCACGAACCATAATTTTTTATGATTTTCCTCGAGTTCCGAGAATCACCATCCATATTTACCGTTACCACCTTTCATTTTCACCATACTATTTTTCCAAATTTGGTATCCACCATTTTTCCCAATGGTATATTGTTCCAAGAAGTGTTGTTACAAGTCCCCACAGTATGGGAAAACTAGCTGTGCGGCATGAGCCTGAAAATACAGCTTCGATCTGTAGTAATCCAAAGCTATGGAAAATATTTGTCAATGCAGGGTGTGATACCTACTTCGACAGATTGTAGGGGTTTGACGGGGGAATCACAATGGATTTTTCACTTAATTTGGATGAAAATCACTTGCGGACCAGAGGACTAGAAGTTCTTGTCACAGAAGAGGTAATTGCAGAAGTTAGCCGGCTGAGACAGCAAGGGTAGCAATGGTTTTCTCAGAGAGTTTCTCTCTTGAATTTTCCCGAATTATTATTGCAGGTAGGAGAAAGTGTCATTTAATTGGGCAGAGGATATGAGCGCAAGACTATGCCATATCCTTCGAACGAAGTCACGGGTTTTGTAATGAAATACATAACTTGTGAAGGCTAGGCCACAACTCTGTTTAAATATCATTTTAAAATTCTAACGCACCTTCGATTTCCACAGGCTCAAGTGAATTCCTTAAAGATGCCCTTCTTCCTTTTGAAATAGTTGTAGCACATGGCACAGTCAGCTCGGCATTCGCGCCGGATATCGGTAGTGCTCTCCAACCATGGATTGGTGCGTTTACTGGTCATGCATGTAATAAACAGATTTCGGGTCTCCTGGGCGGAACTCTGTGGATCCTCAGAAGAGGAGATATCAGATATTATTGTTGTCATAGAAGAGGAACCAGTCTCTCTGGCTGGTTTAGCAGAAGAAGAACATTAGGAGGTAATTGATCAAGAGGAACCCAAAGAAATGGAAATGGATTTTGATCAGGAGGAACCCGAAGAAGTGGAAATGGAGGCCGATCAGGAAGAGCCTAAAGAAATGAGAATAGAGGAGATAATTGAGGACACAGTCGAGGCTACCACACAAGAACCAGCCTCACCTGAGAAGCCCATAGATGAAGGAATTATGGATATCGTGTGTGAATTCGAGACCGTCATACAGTCATCGACTTTTGTCATTGAAGAATAGGAAAGTGAAATGGCAGACAGAGGGATGGAAAGTGATGTTATTTTGCAAGAAACAACATCACCTGCCCGAGCAGATATGGATATTGAAACATTTGGGGATGCTACACAAGAACCACCTCCAATTCAGCTAGAATATGGAAATAGAGAAGAAATTCATGAGGAACAGGAAAATAGAGAAGGAATAAACCATGAGGTCGATACTGTATCGACCACAAAATAAGAGGTAATGCACATAGGACAAGATGATAGAAGGGAAACAACCCTCGGAACTGACGTTGTGCCACAAGAACTAGTGTCGACCCCGACTGAAGTAAAAATGCATGAAAATACAGCTCAAGCTAGAAGCATGGATGATGAAGCCGCTCCCTGCTCTCCATTCCAGTCCATGATGCTGAGAGGGGCGAGGGGATTCTGCTCACCCCAACGATTAATGAAGGAAATAGTTGTTCCACCAGTGCTCAAATTTGTTGACCTAGGAGGAGACATGGCCAATATCAGCCCAGTCATTGCTGAATCTCTATTGGAGCACTGAGAGGCTCGCAAATAAGATAGGGTTCTTGTTGAAACACCGAAACACAGAGTGGTCGATGGGAATCTTAACCAGATGACAGGAGTCCCTGAAGTGAATATAGAGGAAGAAGCCACTGGAAATAGGGATCCCAGCCAGAAAGGCTTGACAAAATAATCAGCTGATAATACCGGCAACATTCTGCCACCTCCTGAGCCTGTATTAGGCCTAGAAATTGGATTTATTTTCAAACAGTAATGGATTGAACAATGTGAGAAAAAAATATTATGTCTCAAGAAGAGGTATTGGCTGCATTTCATTGAAACCATGAGATTGAAAAGGGAGGTTTGGGAGTTGAAAATGGAAGTTTCCTGGTTGAAAAAGAAGGTAAAAATCTACAAATGGAGGGCAATAAAGCCAAAAATTGAGGTCTCCTCCACAACTACACAGACTGGCCTGATTGAAGATTTGTTTGAAGGCCGAGAATTTTTCTTGGCCACTGAAATCCAGAAGTGGCAGTCTACTACGAGTGAACATAATAAAGAAACAATGCGAATTCGAGAATAGGCTGTCTGGATCATCACAAGATACATATACCAGTTAGATAAGGCATGGCTGAGGCAAGCTAAACAGAAGGCCAGAATAGAAGAATTGGAAGAAAAAGTGCAGCTGCTAGAATCAGATAAGGAGAAGATGTTCTCCTTAGCACAGCAGGTAATGGCTTGCAGACCTCCTGCACATATCTATGCCTTATTCCTTCGCGAACAATTTCTTTTCTTTTGTCTTGAAAGTATATATAAGGAGATTTGGTAAGAGATTGAGGACCCCCTTCGATTTTTCCATATCTTAAAAATTCATGATATCATAGGACAACAATTAATTTGCGAGCTCTACATGCATGGGTATTTCTTAAGGCATGATCAGTCTTTTAACCCTGTTCCATTCATGGGGGACATTCATTTAAGATATTTTACCTCCTATACCATCAATCATATTAAGTGGAGAAAGGCCTATGATATGTTTGAAGAGAACCAAATCAGAAGGCCGCTAATGATGAGGAAGGAACATGGCCAGTCATCAAACATTTATAACAAGAATTACACATTTCTACAGATTAAGGGGCGTAGAGAACACATGTTGGCAACCCATAAATGGTGTGCTGACCTATGTGTCGAACAGATTACCATGTTCCGTAAGGAAGCACTGGACAGCTGTCAAAGAAGGTGGATGTTGTCATCCTCAGCTGTCAGAGGAAGAGAGCCATTTGGAGCACCTAACTTTGCACGGGCTCTAAAGAGGATGCCACATTTTGTAGCATGCATTCAAACCTATGGGGTCAGATGGATAGGGTTGAGGTTTCAGTTTCTCATTATTTGGTTGTCAGCCAAGCAATATACTCCTTCATATAACGTTAATCCATATTCGTGGAAGGATGTAGTTTTGATGGAAGGTTATAAACCCCTTGGGATGGAAATGGATGAAGAATATGATCTCACACAGCTTCATGCCAGTTACAGTCATTCCAACCCAGATTTGAGGAGACTACAGGCTGCATGAGGACATGCAGATAGACCTGCTAGGGGGAGATGTTGTGTAGCAGATTTGTATACTTTTCTCTCCCATTTTCACCCACCTTTATATCTCTTTGTGTCATTATTATTCTTAAACACACGAGATAAACCCATTTCTCTTACTTTACATGTGATATTTGATTAATGAAGTAAGAGTCCAGGAGGTTTTACCTTTTTGCAAATGTTAACTCTAATATTCTTACAGATTCGGCAAAAGCGGGAAGGTTATAGCTGTGAGTCGTGGAGCGGCTCCTAATTCCCAGCGCTGCCTTCACTTGCTGCTACAGTGCAATAGACTATGTATCACCCAACAACATGTTAGGCTTTTTCATGGTTTCCTTTTGGAAATTAGGCTATTGTTGCAATGAATTGTATAATTGTAGATATGTAGTTGTTGGAGGAAATATGTTATTTCCTGAACAGTTTTATAAAGAAGGCATGTGGACTGCGAATCGGGGTTAAGCCCATTACATACAGATTTTGTAATAGTATATTTTTCAATTAATTGAATGCACAACACCCTGCTGTTTCACCTGTAATTTGTGAGTTTTCCGCAGCCCTGATCAGAGAGTTGGGCCCACTCTTCTGATTAGGTTTTGCGTTACCTTTCTTTCCATTATTTTCATGTTTTAGTTTCGTTCTGTTACTATTGTTCCAGTGTAATATTTTAATTGTTGTGAATGTCTTTTTAATTCTGCAATCCATTTTAATAGCTGTTACAATAGTCTGTTTGTTTATGGATTTAAGCCTATGATCTACAGTAGGTCATGTAATTTCTCTTTCATATATTGTGTCGTTGGTCTTGAAATAACTAATGCCCTCGGTTTGATAATTTTTGTGCAAAAAAGGGTTTGAATATTGTTCACATCCGAACACCAACAATCACGACTGAGACCAAGTTTTTCTTCAGACATGGAACATGCATACCATATTTCAATTGAAATGGTTTACCTGACTCCCTCTCAAAGGTAATGGTACCACTTCCAGTCACACTGTATCATCCATCATCGCCCATCTCTATCTTCATTTGGAGATCTTTCTCCTCCAAGTTACTGACAAGATCCTTATCTCCCTTCATGTGGAAGGAAGCACCACTATCAAGATACCACACTGATCCCATTGTGCTTGAAACCAAGAATGTGATCAAATAGAAATCAATTTTGAATTGCGAGGCAAGTTCCTCACCAGTTTTAGCTCCAGTAACCTTCTTGTTCTTATTTTTCTGTGGGTAGTTAGTGGCGAGATGCCCATGTTCGTGACAATGAAAACACTTCACCTTGGAAAAATATAGCTTCATTTTGATGGGATTTATTCCCCTTCCCTTTCCTTTCCTTGGAATCCAAAGCACACTCCTCTTCATCATCATGCTTTGATGAAGACCCATCTCTGGTGTTCCTCCTAAACTCCTCCTGCACTAGATCCGACCACAGTCATTCCCAATCTGGAATTTTTTCCCATCCGTTCAGAGAGTCTTAATAAATGTGCCAACTCTTAGGAAGTCCCAAGAGAGCCAAGCTCACCAAATCATCATCAACAACCATGATTCCCACACTCCCCAGTTCATCTCAACATTGGAAAAACTTTGTGAGATACTTATGAATATTGTCACCCTTCTCCATCTTGATCTTTCTGAGTTTATCCATCATCAACAATTTCCTATGGTCACTGCTTCTTTAGAAAAGATCCGTCAAAGCCTTCCACATAGAAAATGGAGTGGCTTTCCCATGAAGGCTTGAGACAATATGTTCTAGAACACCTTCCAATAGAATCCTTCTTGTCTTTGCTACTTTATTTTTCTAGAAATAAAGTAATGAAGCATCCGTCGAAGTGGGCTTAGGAACATCATTGTCGATGAATTACTTCAAGCCATTATCTTCAATAACCGCCTCCATCCTGTCCTTCCATGAAATTTAGTTCGAGATGCCCTCGAGTGCATACATTAGCCACAAAAAATTGAAGGCCATTTCGATGTTTAATCAACTATCACACAAATAAATTCTTGTAGCAAATTCGAATTGTTTCCACCAAAAAACTCAACTACTGCTTCAAAATTGCAATCTTCTTTGCTCTGATACCATGTAGAAATTTGAATACAATTATGTATTGTCTAGATTCTCCTGATCTAAAAATTATATGCCACTATTAAATACATAATCCTTCTATTAAAATCTTTGCGGAAATTTAATCGCCAATTGAAAACACGTGAAGAAAGATCAATCACACATAACACAGATGTTTTTACTAGGAAATCATAAAGCTAAAAACCCCACTATCATATATTATGTATATATCATGAATCATGAAAAAATTTCATACAAAACTCTAATCCAAGAGCTCTCGGCACAATATACAATCGTCTCACACTGTCATACAAAAATTGGCAAATACATTCACCAATTTACTGCCTCCTGACATCCTGCCTCCACGGCACAATCCCTGTTGATCACAATCCCTGAATGAATTCAATTATGCCTTGCCTTAACTGTGCAATTCTCATTGGCATCTCCAATGTGTGTGTTTTTGCAAGAGTGCACCCACTAATGTCACAATTGATAGTCAAATTGTCCCTTTCACCTATCTCTCAACTAGGTCTCCACTGGATCTGACATGCATGTAATTAACAATAGTAAATATTGAATTGCATGTGAGATCACTCCATGTGAATTAATTTAATATTTAATTCACTGATCTCCCACCAGTGTATCTTTAGTTACAACTAGCACAACTAAGTTTAACTCACTTAACTGAGTTAAACTAATTTACAATTCACTTAACTACACATCCAACTCTGTTACAACTTTGAATCACTCAATTACAACTAAGTCCACTTGCATGTCTCACCAACCAACCTTAGAACTTGAAATTCCTTCAGCTAACTGGTTTTCCACTTCAGTTAACTGAAATCAAGTGCTTCAGGAGAATATATTATTATTTATTTTCTAATTATTATTAAGAGTTAATAATAATCGACATTCATTCTATTTTTAGTCATGCGATCTATAAATAGACTTCACCCATGTATCTAAAAATAGAAACTCAGCTATAAATATAATTTTCTCAGCCATCTATAAATAGACTCCCGCTATAAATAGAATTTTCTCACCATTCTAAAAATATACATACACCTAAAAATATCCTGCGGGCCCCACCTAGTGTAAGTGCTTAATTTTCACTAGGATCATCATCTTGTTGAATCTCAACAGAAGCATCATGTTGTATATTAGTCTAGGCCTTCTACTCTTATTATTACTTTGGGAAACAAGTTATATAGGACACTAGATAAAACATCGCATACCACCATCTCTTTGATCTCTGTTAAGCAATGCAATAAGATCATATCTCAGACCGGGAATTTTTTTTCTTTCTAATTTGATCTCAAAGTAAAGGGAATATCGTGGCCACATCCATGGCCCCTGGGAATGGTTCCTCCATGCAGTGGAAGTAGGTGGATAAGGTTGCAGAAGAATACAGAGACATATTATCCTCACCCACATGGGTACCCTTGCACTCTCAAGTCAAGAATTTGATTGATCTAACTCGCAGAGAAACCCTACCGAATGGGTCGATATACCATATCTCCATTCTAGAAAATGGGCAGATTAACCAGAAAATATAGGAGTTGCTACAAAAAAGGCACATCCAACCAAGTTATGCACCATGTGGGAGCCTAGTCATGCTTGTAAAACATAAGGATGGGACCTACAAGTTTTGCATCAATTATCGAACACTAAAGAAAATCACTATCAGGAAAAGGTATCCAATCCCATGGATTGATGACCTTCTGGACCATCTCAAGGGGGCCAAGTATTTCAACAAGATCAATTTTAAGTTTGGCTATCACCAAGTTCTAATAGATCCCACATATGTATGGAAGACTACCTTCAAATCCAAGGAATTCCTTTTTCAATGGTTGGTGCCCTTCAGGTTGAAAAATTCCCCTACTACTTTTATGAGGTTGATGGATGCACTAGAAAATTTGGCCCAATTTCTGACGGCCACTTCGTCGCTATTCCGACACATAGTCGTTGCAAGAGCGACAGTTCGAGGACAGGAAAAACGTGGTTTTCCATTACGTCGCAATTCCGACGCCTTGATAAAGTGTCGCACTACCGACACTTTTTACGTCGCTTCCAAACAAGCATCTCTCTTCCGATGTTTCCCAAATCGTCGCTCTTCCGACGTTTGTAAACTATCGCAATTCTGACGAAATGTGGTCCGACGTTTTTAACGTCGCTCTTCTAATGTTTTGATACCATCGCTCTTCCAACGTTTGTAAACTGTCGCAATTCTGATGAAATGTGGTCCGACGTTTTGAACGTCGCTCTTCCAATGTTTTTATACTATCGCTATTCCGACGTTTTTAAGCTGTCGCAATTCCGACGTCGTACAAAAGTGTCGCAAGACCAACGCATTGCAAAAGCGTCGCAATACCAACGCATTCCAAAAGTGTCGCAATACCGACCCTAGGAAGAACCGTCGCAATATCGATGGACGTCACAAGATGGACGAAAACGGAAATCGTTCAAGACATCGGAAGACCGACGCTTACAAAGCGTCGGTATACCGACGACGGGTTCAATTTTAAAAAAAAATGAAACTTTAAAACAGGATAGTAAATCTCCAATATTTATTATGAATTGTGGGCATTCTAATTGTTATGAACATAATTCGACCGTGAAATATTAATATAATAAACCACCCCGCAGCGCTTCAACTATAAAAAATCATATAAACATGGCTCTGTATTTCAAAAAACAAGTTCAAAATAGAAACAGGGCAACATTTTTTTTTCTCCAATTGTTATGAACATAATTCGACCGTGAAATATTAATATAATAAACCACCCCACAGCACTTCGACTATAAACAATCATATAAATATGGCTCTTTATTTCAAAAAACAGGTTTAAAATAGAAACAGGGCAACATTTTTTTTTTCCAATTGTTATGAACATAATTCGACCATGAAATATTAATATAATAAACCACCCTACAACACTTTGACTATAAAAAATCATATAAACATGGCTCTGTATTTCAAAAAATAGGTTCAAAATAGAAACAGGGCAACATTTTTTTTTTCCAATTGTTATGAACATAATTCGACTGTGAAATATTAATATAATAAACCACCCCGCAGTGCTTCGACTATAAACAATCATATAAACATGGCTCTGTATTTCAAAAAACATGTTTAAAATATAAACAGGGCAACATTTTTTTTTTCAATTGTTATGAACATAATTCAACCGTGAAATATTAATATAATAAACCACCCCACAACGCTTCGACTATAAACAATCATATAAACATGGCTCTGTATTTCAAAAAAAAGGTTTAAAATAGAAACAGGGCAACATTTTTTTTTTTCAGTTGTTATGAACATAATTCGACCGTGAAATATTAATATAATAAACCACCCTGCAGTGCTTTGACTATAAACAATCATATAAACATGGCTCTGTATTTCAAAAAACAGGTTTAAAATAGAAACAGGGAAACATTTTTTTTTTTCTGACTAAAGTTAATCTATTAACAGTGGGAATAAAATTACAGCATGACCGAAGTCAAAAAAATTGGCCAGACTTATGGCAAATTTGTCATCAAAAAATCAAAAAAGAAGACTGCCCTCATACGGGGAAACCAGTCTTGAACGTTTTTCAGGTTGTTGCATTGCCCACGCAGGGGAACCATCGTTTGATATCTTTGACGATTACAGTGTTTATAGAATTCAAAAATAAAACAGAGGTCCAGCACAGTAATATAAGAAAAAACATGCTCAATTAAGTGGGCCGCGAAGAAAGAAAACCAAACCAAAGAAAAGCAGCGACTCATCTGGTGGTTCTTCGACAATTCGGCACCATCCTTCGGCAAACATAAAAATGAAACTTTAAAATAGGACAGTAAATCTCCAATATTTGTTATGAACCGTGAGCGTTCCAATTGTTATGAACATAATTCGACCGTGAAATATTAATATAATAAACCACCTCGTAGCGCTTCGACTATAAACAACCATATAAACATGGCTCTATATTTCAAAAAACAGGTTTAAAATAGAAACAGGGTAAATTTTTTTTATTCTAAGTAAGGTTAATATATTAACAGTGGGAATAAAATTATAGCATGACCAAAGTCAAAAAAATTGCCCAGACTTATGGAAAATTTGTCAAAAAATCAAAAAAGAAGACTGCCCTCATACGGGGAAACCAGTCTTGAACATATTGCCCACGCAGGGGAACCATTGTTTACAGAATTCAAAAATAAAATAGATGTCCAGCACAGTAATATAAATAAAAAAATGCCCAATTAAGTGGGCCACAAAGCAAGAAAACCAAATCAAAGAGAACCAGCTACTCATCCGGTGGTTCTTCGACAATTCGGCACCATCCTTCGGCGGGAGCAGCTTCAGACACGGAAGGTCCAGGATATCGAACATCCAGTTCCTGCACATTCACGCCACCACTCCCCTCCTAAAGGCCCAAAAGCTGGGCTTTTTCTGAGCTCAGACCCGCCGAACGAGTGCATTGTTCCTCCACTTGGGCCTCTTCACGGAAAACCACAGTGATTGAAGCTGTGATTCGTAGGCGGTTCAGAGAGAAATTAAAGGAAAAAATGCAGTGCGCATCATGGGAGAAGGTGAAGCGATGGAGAAATGAGGAGCAGGGGAGCCCATACGGTGGCCAGATCCTAGAACATGATCCCGCCCACTTCTAGTGTTTGGATAGCGGCCTGCGTAATAATCACTTGATTGGGAAGACGAACTGGTTGAGGGGCTGGAGGGAGCGCGCAGGGGTTGGCCTTTGGTGCTACCCCTACGGCAATGCATCCTTTGATGCACGCGAGGCATGGGTGCAGTCTCAGCAGTGGGCACAAGACGAGATGGAGAAGCAGGATTCCAAGAAACTGAGGAAGACAGACACAGACCAGACCGAGAGAAATGCAGATTTTCAGCAAGGTCTAAGCAGCAGTTCAGCTGGCTTCTCCTTCCCGTCACAGTGAGCAGGCAGTGTAACCCAGCAACCGGAGAGCATCTACAATTCAAAGGTTGCGGCTCGTCTGTGAAACCATAGCGAAACACCATTTTATCGACCTGACTACAATGGCATCGAAGAACACCCTTCATAAATCTCATTGATGAGAGCCAAAGGCCGGATCATATTGGAGCATGCGGAATCGCTAATAGCAGTGGAGGTCCAATATTGAACAGTGTTAAAACTTAATGCGATTGATATGACAAGCCAGAGGAGGACACGTGGCAGAAATTGGTTGGAGCGGATCTTTTTTTGGGCCGCTCGCGTAGTGGAAATCTGGACCCGAAAAAGATTAGGGTGAATTTGATAAGAAATTCGCATCACAACTCTCTCTCCGTACGCCAGCCCAAATTCGAACCCAAAAAATATTAGGGCAGAATTCATTTGGTTTTCACGTCACAAAATTGGCCGACGTCAGTAGGCTATTTTGGAACGCAAATTTGGTTTGAATTATGGTTTATCGCCGTTTGAAGTCCGGCGGGCTCCACAACTAAAGGGTTCGTTTGAAGTTTTGACAAAGGTTATGTTATATGTTTTATTTTATATAACGCGCAGCGGAATGGTTTTATTATTTGTTAAGGTCCCACACTGGTTTTGGTAATATTTTTTTTTAAATGCGATGTATATATGTTTTACATATATATTAAAACATTTATAAATTGCAGACCCCGGGAGCATTTTAATAGATTTGTTATTTGCATAGTTTTGTTATGTTTTTAATATATGCATTGCATATAAAAGAAAAGGGTTGTGAGCCTGTTTCAGAATGTAGTTGTAAAGTTTATTATTACACACAATAGTAGTGTAAGTGTTTTGAAGAGCACAGCAGTGCGTAGTTTTAGAAACATAGAAGAATTTTGAGTGCACTGCGTTTTGCAGCAGTCACATTTTGTAATCCCTCTTAGTGAGGAAAAATTTGTAATAGTTTTTTTTTTGAAGGAATAGAAATTTTTCAAAGTGTTGAACTCTGTTTCTAGTGAAGAAATTTCAATATTTTCTGTGTGTTAGAAGAGGAGAGTATTACTCTCTCCATTGTTATTCTAGAATTTTCAAATATTCCAACACATGGCTATAAATGAAGGAGATTGCTACGCATAAAAATCAACATGTTTTCAAGTAGGAGCTGCCTAATTTTGTAACAAAATTCTCTCTGGATGTCAAAATTTGCAGACACTGAAGATTACTCAGGTGATGCCTAAAATTTCCATTGAATTCCTATAAGAATCTTAGATTTGTGACAGAAATCCTTTTGCTAATATATTAGCTTACTCCTTTTAAGTTTGTCTCATTCAACTAATAAAAAATGTTTCAAGGAGTATAATGAAAACTAGATTATGTGTGAAGCATAAAATAATCATTGATGCTACACTTGGAAGTTAAGAAGTATAATAAGAAGTAGATACACTTCTCTAAAGCATAATACTGTTTTTCTGAAGCATAAGACAATCATTGATGCTAGACTTGGAAGTTCGAATAAGACGAGATAAAACAACGAAAAAGGCATTCCATTACTTGCATGAAATATGAGTACCGCCTTTTACCAGTAAGCTGGGAGCAGGTCTAGATTTTGACTGGCATCGATTCTTGTGAACCCAAATTTCACTAAAAACATAGTTTTTTGTATGTTTTTCAGCACATGGTTAAAAATGATAGTGCATCAAAATCTATATTGTTGGGCCGAATACATAAGTAATCAAAAATTCTCTTTACCAAGTTATTCGCTTCATCAAAAGCCTGATCTTCACATGTGACACTTTTGCTAGGGATAAATATCAAGTGGGTTTTGACATTTTAAAACTTGGTTCGTGGTGAAGTGCCCAAAAGGAAAGTCTATCAAAGCATTTGCAACCTGTGTCATTTAATAGTAGCGGATGATTTGATATCATAATGGAGGTGCTCCAATTCAAGCAGTGTAGAAGAGGCAGGAGCCTACAAGGCATATCCAAACTTTGGAGAAGAACAAGGCAGATCCTGGGAAGAACGAAGAATTTGGGAATCCAGGATCTCTTCCAGAGGCCATGATACCAAAGGTTTGTCTTGTTTATATATATTTCTCATCTACATACAATATAGCCTTAAATTCCCACATATATCACTATCTATCAGGTGAGTCAAACGCTAAAAAATCTGGAACAAAGTTTTCCAAGCCTAAAGTGAAGGTGAGAAAAAATGATCAGTCCTAGATATAATTGTTGCAGCACCTGTTTGCATGCTAGAGGATTTGGATTACATTACTAGCAAAGAGAAATCGATCGCTGATGCACATCCATTTCCTTTGGATCAACTCAATCTCAGAGACACCACCAAGCAGAGGCAACATCAATGCAAAGATATCAACATTTTAAAATTAATGCAAAGATCTCGCATAGTGGTAATGCATGTCTTTCAAACGAAACAAATAAAAATGCACATTCTAACCCATTTGAATAACCACTATAGCAAGGGTTTACATCTAATTAGATCCAATCCGTATATCGATGGAAAAAAATTAATATAATTACATTTTCCGTAGCAGAGGAAACTTTGCGAAAACAGAAAAGGAATATAAAATGAGGATGTCAAGATGTTTAGATGACTCAGTACAAAAATTATTTGTGCTTAGTAGACACAGCATTGTATTCTTAATGCATTTCTGGTATAATACTAAACAGATTTGTCCAAAATTGGAGATGCAAACTGTAGTCTCTACTACGTTTGGAAAATTGGAGGTTTATAAAATATAAACTGCGAATAGAATTATACCACTATGATAAGAAGTTGTCAGAAGCATTCCTTCTGCTTCACAAACGTGGAACTACCTTAAGAATGCTTATGGTTGATATAAATATTAGAGCATGGCAGTTAAATGTAGTAGTTATGCTAAAATACTAAATAACAGCTTGAGAGTGCTCTTCAAATACTGTACGAATGCACCAAATTAAAGATGTACCATTACTAAAGATAAATGGCCAAAAATAGTCAATTTTGATATCGTGAAGTTATGTCTTTCTCGGTAGCAAACTGGGGATAGGATGGCAAATATGGGAGAAGTAAGTTCCAAGGACTAAAAAAACAAGGCCAACATAGTTTTGCCTTGAATCAGAGACAAAACAAAGCTGCCCAAAAAAGTGTTTGCCACTGTCATCACCCCGAGGAGCGCAAAGTCAGTTGATGGTGCCAACCATTTGATGAAGCAAAGAGAAGATTCATGGTGCCAATGGTTGTAGCACAGTTTGTTGATGTGAGCCATCATTGTAACAAAGCAGATTGATGGTGCCAATTGATGTAGAAGTCCATTGAGAGTGCAACTACTGTAGTAGAGCAGTTTGAGAGCACCCATTGAAGCTCCTATATATAGCAGAGTCAAAATTTTCCTAATGAACAAGTTTGTATAGTCAAAGCCACAGCAAGATCAGAGAGCCACAATCCTAAATGAGAACCAGAGCCAAAGCTAAGACAGATTCACGTTTAGCAGAACAAGACAGCCATAGCAAAGGATCTTACCACAGAACCAGATCATGAGAGATAGCAAGATTCTTGCTTCCACTGTGGAAATGTAGAAATTTTACAAGGGCTTTGCTTTCAGCAGATTTCATTGTGACAATAATTGCTATGGCGTTGTAAGCGCTCATTAGTAGAATCATAAAGCCATTCTGGAATTCTTTTAACCTGGAGAGGGTTTTCTCTGGTTATAAATCCTCATGTTCAAATTCCATTATGGATTGGTTGTGTTTGATATTATGTTTTTACTGTCCGCAGTTGAATTTTCGCACAGAAAATTATCAGTCTAAAGCGGAGCAATTTTGCGATGTTTCTTTTGCTTCCTATTGTGAAGTATTTCGCTCAGAACTCTACTCGTTGTAACAAAGGTCTTGGGCATAGAACAGGGGACTTGGGTTTTTTGGAATCAAACTTCAGGTTAAGATGCTCATCTGAAGAATGGCACAGTGAGCCTTAGCATGGAGTTGGGAGTACTAATTTGAAGTGCAGGTAGGGCATTGTACAATAGACCAGTTAGATTTCTGGACCCTAATACAAAAGTTTCTTCTTCTTTCAAAACGTGTTTCTCCTTTTTTGTAACCAATGTGGGTCCTGTTCTTGTTTCAATTGGGGATGGATGAGCATTTGTTATTGCTCCAGATGATCACACTCTGGGTAGCCCCGGAGGCTATTTGGGGGTGATGAGTCCAATAGGTCTCAATGAACTGTTGCCCTCACTGGGGAATACTATTGCAGTGGAATTTGATACTATTTTGGATGTTGAATTCCACGATCCTAATGGAAACCAGTACCTTCAGCTCCAGTACCTATTCACAAAAGAGGGTGCCATATTCATTCATGCGTGCAGAGAGGGTGAATTGCAGGCATTGCAATAGGAGGTGTTGTTGTTGTTGCATTGGCCACTAGATTGTTTGTCTGGTTCTGTTACAAGCACAGAGTATTGAAAAGGACAGACAAATTTAGTTCAGATATTGTGAAATTGCCTCAGAAATTCACCTACAAAGAGCTCAACAATGCTACGAAAGACTTTTTTTGAATGTGATTGATAATTGATAATTGCAAGCAAGGGTAATCCCCTTGTGAAACCCAAATTTCTGAGCATTTTCTAAAACCTGATGACAGAGTCATTGTAATGAACAAGCGCCTAGGTCCATATTACGTCCAAATCTACCAAGCACCAAGATCTATAAAAAAAATCCACAGTATCTGCAAACTAAGAAAAAGAGGCAGAAAATGTATTCTTCTTACCTGTTCGAATAGTGGTTTGGGTTCACCATGGAAAAAATTTGACAAAGCCCATGTAGCATTTCTTATCATTGAAATTCTGGCAGTATCATTCAACTGGGCAAGCACCTGCCTCAGAGCTCCATGACTGAGGGCAAGATCCCTAAATTTTGCAGAGTCTCCAGCAATATTTCCCAAATCCCAACAGCCTTATACGAACACCATTTGAACTCAAAGTTGGGTACTAGTTTTTAAATCAAATCCCAAAATTACAGACATATAAAGATAGTTCGGAAGAATAATTTTATGCCTCTAAAATAAACATGCTACCTGTTCTCGAACATTATCATTCCCAGAGGTAAGAAGTTCCACAAATATAAGCAGTGCCCCGTAATCAATCACAACCTTTGTATTCTCAGAGGTTCCTGAGACTATATTAGTCAAAGCCAAAGATGCTTCAAACTGCATTATCAATCACAAGGTATCACCATCAAAGCTATAATTTTAAGATAACAATTTATCTACCATTGAAACTGTAATTTTAAAATAGATACACCTAGTGATATAGACACCTAGTGAGAGTAGAGGTTAGGAAAATATAACAAGAATTATTACAAGATATCACTCACAGTGCAGTTGATTGTTCATTGTTTGTTGTAACTATAATTTTAAAGAAGACACACTTAGTGATATAGACACCACCAAGTGAGAGCAGAGGTTATGAAATTATAATGAGAATTATTTCAAGATATCATATTATTCATAGTACAGTTAATTGTTTATTGTTTGGTGTAATAACTATTTATTATTTATAAACACAATCAAACATATTATGAGGGACGGTGATGAAATTGAAAACGGTCTCATAACAAACCATAACGGGCACATCCCTTGGCAAGATAGACTGTGAATAAGAAAGAAAGAAAAACAAAGTGATTACTTACAGGATCATAGGCTTCCTGAAGAACAAGATCCAAAGCAGCATCTGTAACCCCTAAAGCAACACCTCTCTCTGCAAGACGAACCACTACATCTTTCATATGTAGTCTAGCAAATTTTCTAAGCTCATCATGAGAAAGAGGATCAAATACAACTATCTCATCAAGTCTATTCAATAGCTCTAGCCTGAAATGTCTTATAACCTGCAAAAATATTCAAAGGCATGTCAAAGAACTGCAGCCAACTTCGTGATAAAATTCTATGAAAAATATGCATACACAGAGTCCAGGAGAATGAAACGGAAGGTGTATTGGCAACTGCCGAAATGCAGCAACTAAAATGGTAGGTGTATTGGCAGTTGCAGAAATGCAGCTACTAAAACGGCAGGTCTATCGACAATTGCAGGTGTGTGGATTGTTGCTGGTATTTTCAGACCGATTCCATGGAAATATACCAGAAACCAGTGGTATGTCAAACCTAGAAGGTAACCCGAGAGACTGTGACCGTTAGATTAAACAAGTAACAGGTGTCGTGCCTAGATAAGAAGTGTTGACGAAAAAAATTTGATCTCTTTCATAACAGAAGGCCTATCGGCCTAAATATTTAGGACATGTGGCACTCCATGATAAAGACACATGGTGTGTGGATTTGAGTTTTTCAGGTGGTCAAGTGGGCCGAAAATAGGTGAAATGTGGCACCACTCAGAGATTGACATGTGCCAATTGGTACAAGTGGTAGACAATTGGCATGCTCAAACAACGAGGTGATGCAAGAATGACATGAGGGAGAAAATATCAGAAAAGCCCCAAATCTGGAGAACTAAAGCTCATCACCAACCCGAGATTGACAACTTTACATGATGTAACCTATGAAATCGTAAATGGAGAAATCATAGTAACAATAAAGTAACCTATGTAACAATAAAGTCGGATTCATCCCGGGAGTGGTAATGGGAGAAATCATAGTGAACAACAGGAAACATGCATAGTTGCTTACAATCAAATAGATGAAAAAACACATACAAAAAACCTAGATAATAATCATGAAAAAGCTTAATATTGAATTATGAACTGTAAAGGAACTTACAAAATGTGACATTACGAACCTGGTCAAGCGCACAAGCAAAAATATCCTGGACATGACCCTGGTTGACAAGTTGTATTGCTCATGATGCAAGAGGATTTGTACCTGCACTGCCAAGTCAATCAAAATCCATCATTATCTATACAATAAGTACAAGTAATTGATGTAGTATTTTTTACTCTAAGATGCATTCTTATGATAATATTAGAACATATGTTGAAAATGTCAAAACATACCTGAATAAGCTCCTCTTCATTTCAAGAACAATTTATTGGAGTCGCATGAACTTGGAAAAAGCCTCCCACGATCTGAAAGAGTAGCAACTATGTCAATAGTGACTTTTTTGTTGCTATGTTGGATCGAGGGAGGTTTGCTCCAAGATTAAATCGCTCCAATAAACTATTCTCTACTAAACAGGGCCAACCACGTGAAGGTGGAAGCTCTTATGGCCCTTCTCCCCCCCCCCCCTTACATCACTCTCAATTCCCCAATACCCAATCTATATTTCATTTTTACTTTCATGAGCATAAAAAAAAATATTCAATAACTAATAAAAAAACAATTCAACAAAAAGTATGCAAGGAAACATTGCAATTAATGCTTGACATAAAAATAGTATGATAAATGAGTTTTTTATATAATGCAAAAAACGTTCCAAGTATGGTAACATTTGTCTTATAATAATACAATATTTTACATTATCAAATTTTATTTTTCTTCTTCCTATTTCTAAAGCTTCTAATTACATCATCAATATCATCGTGCTCTGCTCCTGTTTCGTGCCTTTTGACCCGCATTGCTGACCTAGTTGCGTAGTCACGATGTCTGGTCTCATCCAGTGACGGGGCATCGCCTACAAAAACAGATAATATTAAATTTTAATTGTCGGTTTTTAAATATCATTGAACTAGTTCGGTAATATTAATAAAAAAAATTGCAATGAGATTATTTACCTGGTGCACCAGTTGTCGCCATTGGGACTGTTGCCCTGTCTTCCTCTCTGGTGGTAAGATCCTCAAGGGAAACATTCTCTATCATTTAAACAAAAAACGTTATAAGGACAACCATCAAGGTATAATTAGAAAAAATTATAAGTGGAAATTAATTACCATCACGGCCCTCACTGATAGTAGCATTGTCAGCCTAGTCCCCACTACAATGATCAGGTTGCACGTGAGGATCATCTACATCTGGCTCTAAAACTGGGTTATTTTCCTCATCTGTAGTGCTTCTCCCCTGATTTAAACAAAGTTGTTAGACATTAAATTTATGGACGAAAACAAACATATTGAAAGGTTAATTTTTTACCTTATCAGGCATTTTGGATCTTGGGACCTGCCCCAAGCTTTTGCGACGTTCAACTACGGCTTGATAGCCGAAATGGAAAGCGATATTTTTATCTTCCTCTGTAGTTTCTGTTCCGAAGTCATCACCCTACATTACATATGATTATGTATTTTTAATCATATTTGATAGGATTACAAAAACTTTGGAAGACGATACAATTAATTATAAGATGTTTAGCTACTTAATTACAATTCTTGCAGCTAATTTCAAGTAGCCACCCTGGCCTAGCTTGTGATGGCCCTTTTTTTCAATCCTAGCTTTGGTTGCCTACAAGGTGTCATGCAACCTAGCATCAAAATATTGAAGTCAGATATGACGTAGCACACTTTTATTTTAGACATAGAGAAAATTAAAGCTATTGAATTAAAGTTGTAATTTACCTTGCGGGTCCAGTTGGCATTTTTCCTTCTTTCTTTGCCCTTTTCTCTTTTCCGTCATGGATGAGTGCTCTCAACTCACTCTCTGAAACTGCGAGAGGACGCTCATATCTAGGGTTAAATTGCAATTGCGTCCTATAGGTGTCCCTGGTATATTTCAAATATTTGCCGGCTACCCGAGCCACTGTTGTTCTGTCAAATGTGCCGACCCCAAAAAGGGCTTCTAGATAATCTAGAAGTTCTTTTTTTTTTTTCAGGTTGGAATTTTGGGAATTCCACCCTGTGCGTATGGTTGGGCCAAAAGTTACCAATGCATGGCTCTCCAAAAACCTGTAGAACTCATTGTTTCCTACACAGAAAAAAAAATATATTATCATTAATTTAAAAATAAAAATCATGATAAATATGTTTTAGATAGAGTACATGAAATAGTTAAAATATTAAAATTTACCTGGGAGTTGTACGTGCTTTATAGGGACACCTTCATCATTCACCAACAACGTGCCACTAATGGTCCCTATGGAGCTGACACGTGTAGCTCCAGGAAACGCAATAATGTAGTTGGCCATATCAGCCTCATCACTACCAACACGTTCAGCGGTTGGATGGGTGTCTGCTTGGGCAGGGTGTGTTTCATGGCTGGCACCTAAAGGAGTAGAAGGTGTACGAGAGGGTTGTTGGGAAATATCTTTCCCTTGTGTCCCACTACCACCAACACCAAGTTCAGCAAGTGCAAGAAAACACTACATACAAAAGAACTTTTTGTTAGTTTAGTCAATGTCAAAATTAAAAATCAAACTATCACAATTCATCTCATGCAGAACAAAAAAATTATCCTTTTGATTTTTATTATTACCTGATATGTTTCTAGCTGGGTCATAAGTTGTTTTGTCCTCTCTTCTGTTTCAGGTGTTTGAGGCACGTCTATCAAAGTATTAAATTCCGACCTTGCATCTCGTGCCTTTTTTCGCAACAAAAGCGCTAGAGATAGGGATGAAGAAAGCTCTTCCTCATAAAGGAAATCATAAAGCGTACCATGGCTAGGTGTCTACATATTTGAACAAAATTAATATTATTTCAATTATGTAAATAACTAAAATACCTAAAGATAGAGCAACGCTGGCACTTTACATGTTCTTCCGTTGGCCTCTTTCCGTGATCATCCCGTCTCGGAGTTGTTCCTGTACTGCCCTGATCAGTCTGCCACATTGCAATAAAATTATAAATGTAAAAACTTGAAAACAATATCTAACTTGAAAACACAAAAAGAAAACTGAAATGATTTCTAATAAGACATCGGAAGACAGAGTTAGAGTTTCAAATATGCCTTGCATTGAATTCAGTCCTGGAAACATGTCATTGCACATTAAGGCACCCAAACAAGAGACGAGTTGACAATGAAGACCTTGTTGAATATATTGTTGGAGCAACTTCTAGTAAACTTGCTGTGAAGACCTTGAGGATATTTTTGGAGCAAAATTTTTGAAGCTAATGGTATAGCATTGTTGGAGACAATCTTGAAGGGCCTTGAAGTGAAGCTTTTGGAGCAACTATTGAAAAATCCTTAGAGCATTTAAGTAAGGCACTTTATATCTTCCATCACCTTTTTCCTTTCAATATCCTTTAAACGATTTTGTTGATATTTAATATTTGAAATCACGTTATAATTCCTTGATTATATGTGTTTGGGGACTTTCCCTTTGAAATTACCCAAAAATACCCTGGCAATTTTATCTTCAGGATGCATGTCTGACCCTATTGTTCAATATTTTTATTGATAGTAGTAAACATAGAGAGTTAGGGGGCTCTTGACTTGGTTTGGTTGGGCCATTAGATCCCTAACATCTACTAGGGGGAACCCCCCTTGAGTTGGAGGAGAGCTATCCCGAAGTGAAAAGAGGTTGGTGAGGTGACAATGGGGCTATTGAATTACACATGGTATCACACTTTAGCTTTAGGAATTTATCTTGAGAAGTGCGATATTTTGCTATATCAATTCTCAAATTATTTACAACACTATTGTTAAGAACTAATAAGAAGTGATGTTGAGGGGTTTTTGGGTATAAGAAACAATACCATTTAAAAACTAGGATTCTTAGTCCTTGGAATTCCTTCACCTGGGCCTAGGGGCACACAAGAATAATTTCACACTAAACCATGCAAACTTAAAAGTAACTTAACAGATCCATAAAGTAATAATAATCATAATTCCTAATTTCCTATTATACGATATAATGAAAATTATTCAAACATGAAGCAATGAAGACATGCAATGTCTGAATTTCAAGATTGATGAACCAATACAAGAAGTTAGAAACTACAACTTTGATTCAATACTCTGTGTCCTAACTCCAGGAAGGAATCTAGTTTGTAGTACAGAACATGCATCGTGTATTATCAATTCTTAATCGACAACAACTAAAGGTCATCTACCTCATCAATTCCTTCCCATTTTGTGTTTTTATGTTATATTCCTTATAAAAGTGTCAAATTTCTCTCAAAGTAAGCAACCACTGAATAAAATAAAAAATAGTTGAGAAATGGTCATTTATTTCTTGAAAGGATCTTCACAATTTCTTTGGTTTTTTTTCAGCTCAAGAAACAAGAAATGACCTAAGAAACTATCGTGATGTAATATAAGAAACAACATGGTGCAATGGCCATTTTCAAAGCCAAATGATGTCCATTGAGGACATGGCCTTTATTTGGTTCTTGTTTCATAGGAGTTTCAGGTAGAAATGGAACTTTGTTGTACCATTTCTAGTAGTAAAAAGGGAAAACCTTCTTTTTCCATGGGAAATAATTTACCTTTCCTTTTTCAAGATAGCCTAAATCACAAAAAATATGAACTATACTGCACACATTCTTGGATAATGTGAAAGTGGAAAAGGAATACCCTACACAAGTGATGCACACATGTACATTTGAACACTAATAGATTTTTTTAGTTGAAATGTAATGCTTGTTTTCATTTAAATGTAGGGTTTTTAAAGCAGAGAGAAATAATGGCTGCCAATTTAATAAGCATTTCTTTGGGAAAAATTTAAATCTTGTATTGGGTGATGAAGATAATAGAGGGTATTGAATCTTGATTCTTAACATTGTGTTTAACTTGAATAACTCAAATGATTATAAATATCAGTGGATGAGTTCTTTTTTTCAAGTATGTCACTCAAAACTCTTATGTCAAAGCATTGTATGATGGCTAGAATTTGCTTGTTTCCCTTTCTTCAGTTCAATGTAAAAATTATATTAATATATTGGAGCATGAATGATAACTACAATTGTTTGCTCTGCAGTATATCCAGCCCCAAGATTATGAAAAGTTTTCTCAAGTGGAGCTATTGGTTATCGATGAAGTAGCTGCAATTCCATTGCCTGTTGTAAAGGCTCTGCTCGGGCCATATTTAGTGTTTCTGTGCTCTACTGTAAATGGGTAATAATTATAAATGAGCCAACCACAATCGCAGATTTTGTAACCATTCGGTTTCCATGGATAGTGATGATGATATTAACCCTATATATCAGTGACCTATATCTATATGAGAATGATCTCAACATTGACCTTGATATGGTTGTATGGATGTGACCTTTGGTATGTCATCAGAAAATCCCCAAATCTGGAGAACTAAAGCTCATCACTTTCGATTTGGAGTACTACCCTTGTGATAAAGTTGATGACTTTTGATCTCCCATTCTCTACCACTTTTCACTTCACCTTCAATATAGATCAGACTAAGGGAAATTAGTTACTGGGTGTTGAGATGGATGAGTTTGTCGAACTAAAATCCATAGCTTAAACTTCATGAAACTGGTGGAGTCAAATTCATGCAAGCACAAACACATCTTACACATCCTCTTTGAAACTCATCCAAAAGAACATTGGAAGACATATAGAGAGAACCCTATAGCCTAAAAAAATCCAATGGAATTGACCAAGAAAACCCAAATAGAGTCAACCCTACTATAGGAGGAAGGGCCTGCAGTAAGAACTTACCATTTTGCAAGAGCTGAGGGCGAATGCTGAGGGCGAATGTTTTTCTGCAAGAGTTGAGGGTGAATGTTGTTCTGCAAGCGCTGAGGGTGAATGTTGTTCTGCAAGAGCTAAGGGTGAATGTTGTTCTACAAGAGCTGAGGGCGAATGCTATTTTGTAAGAGCTGAGGGGGAATGTTGTTCTGTAAGAGCTGAGGGTGAATTTTGTTCTACAAGAGCTGAGGGCGAATGTTGTTCTGAAAGAGCTGAGGGCGAATGCTGTTCTGCAAGAGCTGAGGGAGAATGCTGAGGGCGAATGCTGTTCTACAACAACTGAGGGCGAATGTTGTTCTGCAAGAGATGAGGGCGAATGTTGAGGGCGAATGATTTTCTGCAAGAGCTGAGGGCGAATGCTGAGGGCGAATGATATTCTGCAAGAGATGAGGGAAAATTTTGTTCTACAAGAGCTAAGGGTGAATGCTGAGGGCGAATTTTGTTTTGCAAGAGCTGAGGGAAAATGTTGTTCTGCAAGAGCTGAGGGCGAATGATGTTCTGCAAGAGCTAAGGGTGAATGCTAAGGGCGAATGTTGTTCTACAAGAGCTGAGGGAAAATGCGCGCGTGATATCAGACATTAATGTAGTTTTTAATAAAATCATTTTTATGTAGCGTGCATATAAGTGTCGTTATACTGACGGCAGCCAAAGCGTTGCTATTGCGACGGATACGTTAATGTAGTTTTTAATAAAATAATTTTTATGTAGCGCACATATAAGTTTTGTTATACCGACGGTGGCCAAATCATCGCTATTGCGATAGATGCCTCCAAACGTCGCAATTGCGACACTTAGACATTGTGTTACACTTGTGACGTTTGGAGGCAGCCATCGCAATAGCAACGCTTTGGGGCATAGTGTCGCAATTGCGACGTCTTCCTCCAAACGTTGCAATTGCAACACTTTGTCTAAGTGTCGGTATTGCGACACTTTTCTCTAAACATCGGTATAGTGACGGTTTCGGGCGGGATTGAAAAAATTTGGGGAAATTTCTGACATTTGGTCAAAAGCACCAGAACCAAGTGTCGGAATTTCCCCCAAATGTA